>JABASL010001277.1:0-11495 GCA_019775825.1 Neanura muscorum
TCCTTGTATTTGACTTACGAAGGTTCAGAAAATGAGTAACATAATCGTCCCGGAGCATAATTCGGATCCAGCTAAAGTTGTCTTGATGGCCAAGGCCAAGGACTCTCCATTTGTTTGGAGAAATGGTACACAGCAGCTCGAAAGAGTTTCATTGCCGTTGTCAATTCATACAATGCCAAGACACTTCCGGATTGGATTTATCGAGATGAACCAAAAGCCCTACTGAGCCAACTTCGTCTGATGTGGAATCACTTCCAACTTGTTTTTCCTACCCTTGGATTTGAGACCAAAGATGGAAATGATGACATCGTGGCACTTGTGGCCAATTTGCAAAACGCAGGCGAACCAATCGACAGTCGCCTTAAGACTTGCCAGGTGTGGTTGACCTATTCGAACAATCTCAAAGGCCTTCGTGTTAAAGTTGACGACTTCTGTATGGACAATATGTAAGCACTTTGGAAAATGGATTTATATCCTAATTTAGTTACTAACCCTAACTAACCCTTACCCTAACTCTAACCCTAACTAACCCTTACCCTAACTCTAACCCTAACTAACCCTTACCCTAACTCGTAAGTTAGCATAAACTTTTTGTTATAAAATTATATTCTATAATTAACCCTAAACCCATAACTTACTGCACTAACTGTTACTAACAATCTGTTAGGATCAATATGCCATGTGCACTTGTTATTTCAGTTACTTCAACATGCGCAAATCGGGTCAATTACAAATCCCAGGTGAACCGCCACGTGAGCAGCAAACCATGGAATTCTATTCTGATTCATTTGATCCTACCGGTCCATTTTATGGAATTCATCAGGGAAAGAAGTAGAGACCGGTACCCTTCAAGAAACCGATACTTCATACAGTTTTCATGGATCATAGTAACACAGATTTGTCTTAAGCTCATTTTACTTTACCGACATTCAGTTTATTCTAATTTTTCATTTTCTTTTATTAAACACTCATTTTTGTTTTATCAGTCTCAAAACACGTAACCTGAAATAATCCACCCGTCGCTGTTGTAGCTACACCTCGGTTCACTCCTCTTAGATGATAAAGTCGATGTTTGACCTTGATTACTTCACTTGCCACTTGATACCTTAAGGAAACCCCTTTCCGAAACCAGAAAAACTGATAGAAAATTGTGTAAATGAAGTGTTCGATTACGGTTAACTTTTTACCTATTGTTTCATTTTTTGATAACGCAATCAATTGTTTATCTTCACTTTTAAACAATCGAGTGAGTGGTTTAGTAACTAATTAACCATTGTTCCAGAATTATGTTCTAGAAGTTTGACCTTTTCTAAAAATGAATCCAGAAATGCTGAAGCTATATTTTGTNCAATTGTTTATCTTCACTTTTAAACAATCGAGTGAGTGGTTTAGTAACTAATTAACCATTGTTCCAGAATTATGTTCTAGAAGTTTGACCTTTTCTAAAAATGAATCCAGAAATGCTGAAGCTATATTTTGTAGTGTTCCTTGGGTCAACTTATTTCCCATCCCCTGTTGTCAGTGCCCGGATTCTTGTTCTCCTTCCCTTTGCCTTCAAGAGTCATAGCCATGTTTTTCAACCCTTGGTTCAAGGCCTGGCAGCGAGGGGTCATAACCTCACGGTTGTATCCGCCGTAAAATCAGCCACTCCATCCCCGAATGTTTGTGAAATATCACCAATTAGTTTGGATTCAGTGATTGATTCTTTTGGAAATATTTTTGAAGTAAGGAAGATGGGGAGATTAGCGTTTACTACAACATTTAGTGTTGACCTATTTTTATCCTTAAGTAAACAAGTTTACGAAAATCCTGAATTTCAAAGCATAATTTCAGAATCCTATGATTTAATTATAATTAATGGATTCATGAACGAAGCATTCGTGGGAGTCATTGGAAAAATGAAGATTCCATACATCGTGGTAACAACGATGCCATCACCAGCCTACTTAACACAATACACCGGCAATTACCTACCACCTTCATTTGTACCCGTACCATTCTGGGATCTGACCCAACGCATGACCTTTCCAGAACGTGTGATTAATTACCTACTTAATGTGATGTTTGAATTCACGGCAACTTTCATGTATACGTGCAAGGTATGAAGCCGTATATCTAGAAGCCCTTGGAGATGAAGTACCAGGAACTGACCAGATTTATAGCAACATGAGCCTGCTCTTTATGAACAGCCATTTTTCATTAAATTATCCAAGACCAAATTTACCTGATAATATTGAAGTGGGTGGAATGCACTGTCGGCCGAGTCAACAACTTCCGGCCGTAAGTTTTTGAAATATTTGAACAAGTTTCCAAGAAGTTTAAATTTTTGTTAATCCAAACTTTCAGGATTTGGAAACGTTTTTATCGGGAAGTACTGATGGTTTTATTTATTTTTCACTTGGATCAATTATTAAAACGAGCCAGATGCCGGATGAATATCGTCAAATATTTGTCAACGTCTTTTCAAAACTGAAGCAGCGTGTATTATGGAAATGGGAGACAGAGGAAATGGAAGGTCTTCCACCAAATGTCAAATTAGCGAAATGGGTCCCTCAGCAGGATGTTTTAGGGCACCCAAAAATTAGGTAACTTAACCTAACCAATGGTTAGTAACCATTGCCTGAATTAACCTAATCCTAACCTAACTTATTCAGTTAAGTGGAAATTGCCTGATTTTGGATTTGTATTTTGCAGGGTTTTCATGACGCATGGTGGTCTCCTAAGTACGCAAGAAGCCGCCTACCACGGCGTTCCATTGTTAGGAATTCCTGTCTTTGCGGATCAGGATTTGAACATGATGAGATCGGAGTCACTTGGATATGCCCTGACCTTGGAACTTTTGAACTTGACCCAGAAGGATGTGGAATCGAAACTGAAGAAGCTTCTACACGAACCCAGGTTTGTACAACCTTGATTTAAGGGCACATTCTGGGCTATTAGGTTTAGATGCTTTAGGTCAGGTTAAGTTAATTGAACCGTAAGGTCAACTTTGGATACTTACGCCTCTGTTTTCGCCGCCTAGGTTTATGGAACGCGCCAAAGGTTTATCCAAGATAGTTCGTGATCAAACTGAGACGCCCTTGGAGAGAGCCATCTACTGGGCTGAATATGTCAATCCGACACAAGGGTACGGATTTGAAGACTTTGTTGACATTTACATTTAAATTAATGAACTTAAACCTATTTAACCCTAAAGCTAACTAACTTTGGTAATTATTTTAATTACTAAGGTGCTCATCACTTGCGATCTGCCGCTCGGGAACTGAATTATTTCCAAGCTCATTCGTACGATGTCATTGGATTTTTGGTTGTCATTTTCTTGGCAATTATGTTTATTCTCAAATCAATCCTTTCTTGTATAATTCAAAAATGCTTTCGAAAGTCCCTCTCTGAAAGTTCAAAATTTTCAAAAACAAAAGCTAGAAATTCTAAAAAAGTCAACTGAAATTGTTGCTGCGGAAATATCTAATTTTATCATGGCTTCAATTTTAGATTCCAATTTCAAATATTTGCAGTCTAAAAATAAAGCTTTTTCACAGAGGAAACATAAAATTGAGTTTGATCACCTTGTATAGAGTGGTTTCATTTGAGAAGAAACGAGAATCTGGAACGCCATGGATCAGTCTGAGGCAGCACAGCAATCCATTTTGTGAATCCACTCAGAAGAATTGTTGTAACAACAATGGAGGCTCCAACCAAGCTACAACAATTAAATGTTAATTTAAATTTACAATTACATGTTAGTTCAAAGTAAGAATTTTTATTAAGCTGTTTTCACATCACCTCAGCAAGTCTGGATAAACTCCAACGAACATTTGCCAAATGAAGGCGAATACCTTAACATGAGTGGGCAAAAAGTCATACAGCACTTCTGAAAATTTTAAACGCTGGGTGCGAAAACCATCGTATAAAAACTACCGTGCAAAATTCACCGTGCAAAATTCACATCGCAAAAACCACCGTGCAAAAGTCGACAACGATCGGCAAACTAAATTTCCATTCTTACCACATCGATTGTTCTCAGAAGGGACACAAGTCCCGCGACTTCGGCTATGTATTGCAATGGTAATGAAAACTTGACCTGAAAACGTTAACAGTGCATTTCCAGCTGCAATGAGCCAATCAACGGTTGAATGCGGAACACGCAAAATTCCCAGCCCAAGGCCAATTAGCCCACATTTCAGGGTAGCCGCCCATCCGCAGAAAAATATGAATACGCTGAAATGGACTTCTCGAATGTATCGAGTGAGAATAAAGGCACTGGACAGGAATAACATGGCTGAAAATGCAAATCCAACGCCAATCTGCGGGAAAGCAAAGTTTTGAGGTAAATTTATTGCGAAACTGAATGAGGACGTTCGTAATTGAGGGTTTTTTGGTTAGAGTTAGTTAACCTAGTTGCCTTACTAAATGATTCATATCAAAAGATTCGGCGCCAGTTAGTAGCGGTGGTCGAGCTAGTACGCAAACTCCAAGGAACGTCATCATTGAAAACAAAATACTTACAACTCCACAAGGTTCTCCAAGAAATATTTTTGCTAAAATTACCACAGCAATCGGAGTACTGTAAGTTATGGCCGATGAATCAGCTAACGGCAAATATTTCAGTGAAGTTGTGACCAGCATCATAATACAAACACTCTGAGAACCGCCAATCTAAAATTCATAGTTTCCATCAGAGGTCCTAGTGACACGGTCCAAGGGGTCCGATTAATAGGAGATTGAAGGAGAGATCAAAGGTTAAAATAACCTAGGTTAACTTACGGTTAAGAAGAACAGATTTTTGAGTGTCTCTCTATTGTTCACTGGCCAGACGGAACCTAAAACGTTTTCTGTTTTCCATATTGAGTAGTAAGTGATGAAGGAATGGACCAAGGAGTGTTACTCCCTGGAACTTCCACGTGGTAATGTTAATTGCATGGTAATTCCTCTTTGGCCAACATTTTGGAAACAAATCCAGTTGCTGAGAAGCAAAATGCTGAAAAGAAGTTTAAAAAAGAATTTTTTTTTTAAATTATAAAACCTAACGTAAGATCTCATGCTTTAAATTTAAACATTTTGGAATCAAATCCAGTTGCTGAGAAGCAAAATGCTGAAAAGAAGTTTAAAAAAGAATTTTTTTTTTAAATTATAAAACCTAACGTAAGATCTCATGCTTTAAATTTGAAAATTTGAAAACTACCCGCTAAAATTCCATACACAAATCCCTTCTACAATGACCGATTCTTTAGAGTGACATTATCCGGAATAATTGGTTTGTATGGTTCAATGAATTCAAAATCGGCCACCGTTAAGTCCAACTTGTTTTCTTCCGATTCATTTCGTATTTTAGTCACCAATTCTTGTTGACCATTCCACCATTTTGGAGACTCCGCTTTTCTTAAAAAAAATCCCTTCTACAATGACCGATTCTTTAGAGTGACATTATCCGGAATAATTGGTTTGTATGGTTCAATGAATTCAAAATCGGCCACCGTTAAGTCCAACTTTTTTTCTTCCGATTCATTTCGTATTTTAGTCACCAATTCTTGTTGACCATTCCACCATTTTGGAGACTCCGCTTTTCTTAAAAAAAAAATATTTTACAATCTTTTTAAATTTTTTTAAGTTTTTTTTTTTTTTTAAAATATTTTTTTAGAAAATTGCGAAATCTTTAAAACAAATTCCGATTGACATATGTAGAAGACCTTTCTGACTCCATGCTGCTCATTGTATTGACATAAAACACAATTACTTATTTCAAAACCCAAAACAGAAATTATGCTCAAAATTTCGTTGTTTAACACTCTTGCAAAAAAAATCAGGTCTAATTCCGACTACAATTAGATGCTAATAATTATTAATTTGCAACTAATTTTATATTTTGTATAAAAGTTTTTATTTTCCAGTGGTATCTTGAATCAACCATTCAAAATTTGATGACCCTATTCACTTGAAATACGTCATTTTTATGCCTTGGAAGTCACATCTACAAATTTTTGGAGACGCTCTCCTGTATTTTATTCTTATATCATAAGTAATCCTCGATTTTTGTAAAAACGTATTTCAAATTATTTAGGAATGAGCATAGCCCGCATATATACAAAAAAAAACATTTTCATTATTCATGTTTTCCATGGACTGAGTCGTACTAAAACTCAAGCAGTCCCACAGTCCCAATTGCCTGGGACCACTTGCTATTTGCTTATTAGCTAATTTGTTGTAATATGAAACATAACTTTGGGATGACTTGGGACGGGGTTTTAGTACGACCCTACGGGTGACCTTCAAGCGTGGTTAACATACGTTTGAGCGCAAGTCTTTTAGACGGAAAAGAATTTTTTGGGTTGTGTGAAAGAATCGATTTTAATGAGATGCTGGTTGATGAAATTTCGAGATTTTAATAATACTTATTTTTGAAACATTTTGTTGAAATTTCGCAGTATTTTTTGGTATTTGGGCAGTGATTTGAAATTAAAAACTTAGCGAATTAAACTCACGTAATCGGAGTGATGAAATTAATAAAAAAAAATTTGTTTGGGGTTACCATTGTTTGGTTACTGGAAAATGTAAAATTCCAATTTTTCTCAAAAAATTAAATTCCTTGTAAATATTTGAGTATTTTAATATTTTCACCCTTCTTATTTTAAAAAAAAAGTAATCGTAAGAACCCTTTTTGGTACTCAATTTTTGGTAAAAAGAAGCCGGGGTATGAGAATGAATGACAATGAAATGGAACTAATTCCGAATGAAATTATTAATTGAAAATTGAAGTGGAAAGTCTTATTTTCACACTTAAGAATTTCCGTTCGAAGACCTAAATTTTTTAAACATGATACTGAAACAAGCGATCTGGAGTCTATTCGTTCCGCAGGGTGACATTGCTAAATTCAGGTTAAGTTTTAAAGAAAAAAATAGACGGTTAATACACAAATTTTAAAATGTTGAAATAAAATCCTTTAATTTCAGCCAAATTTTCGATTAAAGTAATTCAGTTTTAATTAATGTGAATTTTGTGCTGCATTTTAATTACACACGAGAAAAATTGAATCAACGCTTTAAAAGAGTTTTGGGTCCTTAGAAGGCTGTTTTAGTTTCTTCTCAATATTCGCCACTGGGTGTTGGATGTTTTGCAAATATTTTGAATGATCCTGCTTTCTTTTGTGCTTAAGCAAAGCCCACTTTTCTTTGAAATAACTTCCAAAGAATCCGAATTCTCCTGAAATTTGAAAAAATTCAAATAACTAATAAATTTCAATTTTCTAAATTTCAAACAACTTCACACTATTCAAACTTTGAGAATACAAAAAATCAGAACGGGACCAAATACAGCAAATTGCAACAAAAAATGGAGTAAAATATAAACTTTATTTAAAAATTCCTTACCGTTTCATATTTCGTAAACCAAAGTTGATTATCAGCCATTTGACAATCATATTGCAAAACCTTGCCTCCAGGAGACATGCTTCCAGCCTTTACGTCCACACATTTTCCCGTTGATTCAATTGTAATAGAAACGTTACGAATGGCAGCGTTCTAATTTAAAAAGAAAACCCATTTGTAAACGTAGCAAAAGTTATTTTTAAAATGCTGAAATTGTCTCAAAAGTCTAGTTTTTGGGCTATTTCAAGCCATTTTTGTATCCATTTTTTTTAGTTCCGTACTTCCCAACCACCGACTACCAAAATTGATTCAGCCGCCTCATGGTCACAATACAAGTAGCTTCAGGTTAGAACCCACGATTGACTCTTGACCCAAACATTTTCCAGTTTCAATATTCTGTAGCAGTTCACGAGGAGCTGCTTCTGGAATAATTTCAATATCTGAACAACTTCGAAACGTTTCTTGAGGAAGTTCTTCTGGTTTGTAATCATGCCACGAACGACCTAAAGAACATTTCAAACATTGAAAATTATATCCTGCGCAAAAAGAAACCAAATTGACGCACGAACCAGCACGGTAGTTGAATTGAATGACGCAGTTGGAGCAGTGGACACCAGATGGGAGGCGGAGCTTAACGGTCACATACAAACTGGCACCGTTTGGCCGTGCTGCGATGTTAACGTTGACCTGTGTCCCTTTCTCTAGTGTAATATGAGACATGTTATGCGCGTACGCACTAACGACTTCCAGCTGATGCGCATTGAAACAGTCTTGATTTTCCGTTAGTACGTTATCACAAAGTCGCCATTGCAAGAATCCGCCATGTGGGTTCATGACCTCGGCCTTACTCTCTATTACCTCTGACCCACGGAAGACGGCTTTTGGTCCAAGTTTACCGAATTCACCCCCAAATTCATGAGGGCGAGGCGTTTGTAACGTCAAGGCATCGCCGCAAACACCACACTCCAAGCCTGGAACTGTCGTTTGACCAATTCCAACGCCATCGTTTGCGGGACCTGTGCAAACGCAAAGCGAGTATTAAACATACGAACTTAATTAGAATTAAAATTATTGTTAAACTTAATCATGAAATGAGCTTACGAAATCCACAGTTATTGACATAATGACTGCGTGGGCGTGGTTTCATGAGCGCGGCATGTCCGCTGCAACTTGCGATAAAAATCAATACTAGCAATGACAGCTGACAAACGCAAATCGTGGCGCCATTCTGATCAATTTTTTTTAGCAGGGTCAACTAGGGTCAAAGTTTCTCAAGTAACAATGAAGTCGAACTGGGTTTGTTTTATAGTTCTTAACTGAACCCTTTATAGCACTAGTATTAAATTAAATCTAATCATTAACGTTAACAGTTAAATCCCTAAGTCCAAAAATACGTAAATTCGGATAAGCTTTCGCTGGCGCCGTGCGCACTTGCGTCAGCGCGAACTTCAAAATTGTATCACTTTATTCCATTCAAGTGTTTCTTGAGCCCGTAATCCCATAGACCGGGACCACAAATTAAAAATTGTTCTAGGAATTGTGATTGTGACCTAATTGTTCAAGTTTTTAGTGCTAAAGTGATAAAATTAGCTGAATGAAAATTAATCCCTACGTCGTTACTAACAACTGTAGCTTAGAATTATCTTCTAAAGCCGCCGTTTAAACTTCTAAAATGCCTTTAAGCCGCTTAAACTTTCACCCCTTTTTCCAACTAACTTTTCGTTTTTCAACGTTGTCCCATATTTTAACTTTCTTTTGCAAATGTTTCAACATCCTGTAACTTTCTCCAACGAATTTTAGCCTTCTGTAACTATTTCCATCAAATTTTAGTCTTCTGTAACATTCTCCATGCAATTTTAGCCCTCTGCAACGTTCTCCAACGAATTTTAGCCTTCTGCAACTTTCTCCAACGAATTTGAGCATTTACCAACTTTCTCCAAAGAATTTTATCATACACCAACTTTGGAATTTTAGCTTTCTGTGGCTTTCTCCACACCCTAATTTTAGCTTTCTTCAACATTCTACGACGAGTTTTAGCTTTCTCCAACGTTGGCGATGTTCTCCAATTTCAACTTTCTTCATATTTTTGTTAATGTCTTCTAACTTTTTCCACACTTCCTTACTTTCAGGAAGTTGGTGCAGTAAACTAATTAATAGTTACGTAATTAGTGTTCCTTAGTATTATTAGAAACTAGAAAAATTAAAAACGCTGAAGAAGAATTAATTGTTAGAAGCAAATTAACAGATTAACCAAAGAAGTAACAATAATTTTGTTTAGAATAACGGCAAATGTTTTTTGTTCTAAAATATAGATGCCCCCAACCTTCCATGATAATGTTGGGCTAGCCCTTAGAAATCTGAAATCTCCTTTCCCAACTTGCGCATGCTTGGCAAACGCTTCCTTAAATTGGAGGGAATATTCAGTAACATTAGCCGCAAAATGGAGTCCAATTTCTAAAATTACTAAGCAAACAATACCAGCAATTCCTAGGAAGGCAATCAGAGTAAAATTAACGGAAGTTCGAAGCCGAAAGCATGAGAATGTGGATGTAATTATAATTCCGCAGATGGTTGTTATAATGCCCGGTACAAGGTAAAATGCTATATCAGAAGCGGCAAAATGTAAAATTTGATTTGCCTTGTACACAATGCGCAGAGCTCTTCTTTCTTCTTTTCCAACTCGAACGCTTTTTTTCATCAACCTAAAAACATATTTTCAACTGTTCAAAAATCTTTGAAAAAATTGTGGTATGTCAATTGCCAATGGGAAAAGATTGGCAGACTTACAAGTTATTTAGAAATTTGAGCCACAATGAAATGCTATTACAATAAATTACAAGTGTAAGAACTAATAGAATAAGATGAACTACATTTATGATAGTTACAAATAGAAGAACAATACAACACAAATAATTTCCACCAGGTAGAAAAGACAATAAGAATTGGAGGCAAAATAGAAATCCGTGCTCCATGCGAAGCGTCAAGAAAAAGGCTGGAACTTCCAAAACTGTAAAAATGGCTGCAGCAATCAAAATAATCCGAATAAGCCAATCCAATCCATCATTTTTGGGAGGCAATTGGAAAAATTGTATTCCTAAAATAATATTTTTTAAAAAATATACAAAATTACTACTATTAATAAACACGACTTGGTGATGGTGGTCAGGTCCAATTCCAAATTCCCATAAGGAAAAACTCGGACGGAGCAAAACCTCATTTGCATACTCTCAGGTCTCAACCTTTTCACCGAAAAAACCGTGTCCCCTACCCAACCATGCTGAATCACTAAATCACGAGCGAGGGAGCGAAGTGTGTGACCCTTACCAGAAAAAGCCACATGACATTTGACCCTTATTTAGGCTATCCAAACAAGCCCTTTCTAAGACGGGATGGATACTGGCTTATAAATTATGCTACACATTTAGTGTGTTCCGCCCGTCCTAGGACGGGCTTGTTATGTTTATAGCAAAAGCTTAATTAGTTAAAAGCAAGCAATGCCTACAAAAAAAAGTTCTTTAAAACTCCGATAAATTAAAAATTTCTTACCGAGTTTTCTATTAAATAAAATTAATCCATTAACAGTTGCTTGTATATCATGAGTGTTGGTGACAAGGAGGATTTGAATACAGAATACCAGTGCTATCATTGAGCATGCGCAAATTACAAGAATAATTTCCTGTACTCCACCTCCAGATAAAAATAAACTTAGAATTAGTAGTACAAGAAAAGCACTTTGACCCATAATCAAACTTGATATAAAAATTGTACAAAATTCAATTTCAAAAAATTTGAATCTAAGAACATGCCCAGGCGTTGCAAACGACTCCGTGACGCCATTCCATTTGTATGGATTTACCCAATATTTACTACCAAATTGAACAATGGTACAAAACGAACGTAAAGTTTGAACTGAAATCATTTTAACGATGATGTTAATCAGTATTTATATATTTTTACTAAAGTTTTACTTAAAAGTTTTTTTTTTTTTTAATTTTTGAAAAACAAACTTTGACTCGTCTGAACGGAATATTAACATTCACAAAGCTCCTTCAAAAATTTTTCGTTATAACTTTTTGGTAAATGGATAGGAGAGCACAGTGCTCTCCTATCGAAAAAATAATCTTACGCGAAAA
>JABASL010001278.1:0-11492 GCA_019775825.1 Neanura muscorum
AAACTTTTTTTGGATGACTATAAAGCAACAAGCTGGACAAATAAATAGTTCGGGTATGGGTGTGGGTATAAAGTAATATGAGTCGGATTTGTCTATGAGGTTGAAACGAAGTATTAAAAGTTATTTGAAAAATTTTCGGGTATGGGTTAATCGGTCATTATTTCAGGAACTCACTGGCATCAACTAAATGAATTGTCTACGTGAATTATAAAACCTCGCAGATAGTATCAATCATACCGTGAGTATGATTTGGGTATGCATAGGGTATGGATTTGAACTGGGTATGATTTGGGTATGAGTCAGATTTGGGTATGATTTTGGTATGGGTTTTAGAATGTAAAAGTATGAAATGAGTATGAATATGGGTATGGTTTGGGTATGGGTTTTAGCACGACCCGAATTTTAGGGTCTGAGCTTTTCTCACAAGTTTGTCCTCATCCGGCAGACAATCAATGCATTATAGAAAATTGTGCTACACACAAAAGTTGTTAACCATATCAAGCCCTATAACATAAAAAATATCGATAGAAAAATTTCAAGTCTAAATATAGTAAAGGTGTAATGAAGGCATTTGGTACAAATGTACCCGAAATTCAGCGGGTTTTGGAATTAGATTTGAAATTTTTTGCAGTTAAACAATATATGCGAGCAATATTAATGCTTAATGATGCTAATAATCGTAGTATCTTCAGATTTAATACTTTACTTCCTCAAAATATTGACGACTTCCTTGTGGCCATTTTTTGAAAATTTCTGACAAAAAGGAATAAAATGTGTCAAAACATTTAAGATACCAATGAAAAATTCTGTAACTTGGTGGGCATTTAGGAGAGTTCAGTAGCTATACTTGTGCTTATTGGTTCGAATTTATTTCTGTTCCACACTGTTAAAATGCTCAACGCCGCCGTACAAGTATGATCCGACACAATCCACAAACCATTTAAAGCAATCTACACCGATTTTAATAACTAAAACACCAAATTCCAAAGTAATAAACCGTCGTAAAGCCGGGGGTTACATATAACCAAGTACCGTCAGTTATGAGATAATTCAATTTTGTTTGTTTTGAGGAAGTGCACGGCATTTTAGAGGTGTAACTCCTCGGTACGGCTTATTTCCGATCAATTTCACCGCCAAGTTTCCTAAATGATTGAGAAATTCGATATTTTCAGATCAACCAGGAATACATTTATTTTGTTCGACCGAAAATCCGACTTTTATTGGTGCCTATCAGATTAATTTGAATAAATTTAATACTATAACCTAATAAAGTATTTTAGTTTGAGAAATCCATTTGGCTGCATTGCTTAAGTGAAGGTGTTTTGAATATACAATCAAATTATTAACTAATTAATTGATAGCCCTAGTAGAAAAAATGAAGGTGTTTACGGGCTCAATGAACCCGTAGAAGATACGCAACATTTTCGGACATTTGTCCGCGTACTGATGTCCACAGAACAAATATGGCTACTGTGGGCGCATCCTGGATACGCCTCTCTCCCTACGCGTACAATGGTTTTAAGTTTTACGCTTATCGGGTTTCATGATTTACGCGAAAAATAAAAAGTTGGACGACGCGCTTTATAAATAATTTTATGAATAAATAGATGACGAATAATTTTCTTGACGCATAACAACTTTATACAAATCAGGATTAAGTTTTGGAATTGAACATGAAGTATACACTACTGATAACATGAATGTTATATATAAACAAAGGTAAACTAAAATAATATAATGTAGTATAATACAATAAAATGAAAAAATGAACTATAATAAAATAATGTAAAAGTGAAATATAATTATATGATTAAAAAATTTGTAACTACTAGTTTTTATTTCATTACAGCTCTATAATTTAAGGGCTCATCTGAAGCCCTTGAATTAAGTTTAAGCTCGAATGTTCGGTTGTTTTCGAGTCAAGTGGAGCCTAGGCAGAGTTTTATTCAGTCCTTCCGAGGACTTAAGGCGGGCCCGGGCTTGGGAGTTTTCTGATATTCTCCGGATGTTGGTTGAGATGCATCCTCCTCATCATATGAGAAACGGAGCCACGAACTTTCTCCACGGCACGCGCTCTTTCTTCTTTCCAAATTTCCAATTTTGCAGCTGTAATTCCATCTGGCGGTTGCTTCGTTTTTCCTTCAATTTCTTCCAGTGCAAAGTCTGAAACACGAAAGTACGAACCTTGTTAATGAATTCATTGACAGACATGTTATTTGGGTTTGTCTGATATTACTTAAATACTTAAAAAAATACCTATAAGTGAATTCTTAATAAGTGGATTTAGAGCTGGAAGAACTTGTGGTTGTCCGCCCACAAGTCTGTTATTTGCTGTAGAAGATTTCCCGTCCAAGCTACAAGAACTTAATTCCTCCTGCGTGAAGCATGTCCTAAACAAATTCCTCGCAAAATGAGTAAGTTTAGGTTTCTTCCCTTTTGCTGCAGCTATCTCCATGTAACTGAGAAAGATGTTCGGTGCAACTTGTTTCTAATAAAAACACGCCGTTATAACCAAAATTGCCCCAATTAACGTGCTAAACCAGAATTACGATTCTTACCATTCTCGGGGCTCGGCTTTCAGCTTCTGCCATCCTTCTTCGCATCACGTTATTCTCCTCTAGCAGTTGAATCTTCTCGCCTAAAAATAATGTATGTCGTTATATTGAGCGTTTCATAATAGTTTATCGAATGATTCCTATGTACGTTTTATAAAAAATTAGAAATAAAACATTATACAAACCAAAACAATTGAGCGTTTCATAATAGTTTATCGAATGATTCCTATGTACGTTTTATAAAAATTAGAAATAAAACATTATACAAACCAAAACGTTGAATTAATTCTAAAAATTTGTAAATTGTTCGCAGTTTCGAGTTGTAACTGTTTTAGTTTTAAGTTTTTTAAGTTTAAAGTCTTAAAGTTCTAAAGTTTAAGTTTTAAAAATGTAGAGTGCTTTTAAATTGTTTTAAATCCTGTAATCGTATTTGAGATTATCTTACGTTGGCTTTTTATAAATTCCTGCTCCCAGTCTATTGCAAACGCTCCATCATTTTGGCTGCCTAGGTTTCCATTAAAGAAATAACATAATAAATTTTTGAAATCAATAACCAAGGAAATCGAGATTTTTTGTTGCTTCTTTTTAAACGGTGCGTTTGTAATTAAAATTACCCAATTCCAACCCAGTAGTGCCTGCATCCGTCTCTGGAGAATGGTTCGAGGAGGAGCCTAAAGATGGATTAGGTGCTTGAGTTGCAATTTCCATGGGCCCTGCTAAGACAAGGGTAGGAATGTCGGACGCAGTAAGAAACGTAGAAAGCGCTGCTGGTTGTGCGGCCAAAGATACCCGGTTTAGTTTTATTTGAGGGTTGCATTGCGATGAACCTTCAAATATGTATTAGAACTTATTAAAATTTGTTAAATTACCAAATTGAACATCTAGCGATTTTATACAACGGGAATCGTAGTTGGCTTATAGGATTGGGTATATACAACCGATTTTTCTGCAAATTGGTAGAGTTGTACCTGAGATCTATAGAAACCGCATTCGTATAGCGCTGATGCGGGCGAATCACAATTGTGACCCCCAGGGGTGACCAAAATCACCCTACGATTTCTCTTCAGAAGGGTCCAATAACGTCTCATTGGGAGGAAATTCAACGCTGAATTAGAAAATACCCACATATTGACCGCTGCGTTTAAGCGTTATAGGCCGCTGGAAGCCACTAAAAGTCAAACTTTACAACTCAGCCAAAGGTTAGTAAGCTCCAGCGGCCTAACGCTGCATCGTAGTGGTCAACATGGGTGCTTTTTGAAATTAACGTTAAATTACTGTTCCAATGACACCTTTCTTGACTTCTCTCAAGCAAAACCGCTGCGTGCCCTTTGGTGACCCCTGGGGGGTCACAATTGTAAATGTCCCGCCTTAGCGCTGTACAAAAGTTGCTTCTATGGTTCTCAGAAACAACTCTGCCAATTTTCCAGTCCCCTAAACCAACTACGATGGCCTTTGTAAAAATTTTCAACTCCTTTCAAAATAACAGTTTATCATACCCAATTCCAAAAGTTGAGAACTTGCATCCGTTTTACCAGCCCTGTCGTGATTATACTGGTCTGCGGAAGTGATTCCAACTGCCACTAGTTCCTCAGATTCAAAAATTATACCGTCGGAAATTGTGGGCGGAATAGCTGAATTAGCACATGGTGCTAACTTTGACACAATGCTACTCATTGTTCCCAATCTCCTCTGCTTTTTTTTTGCCAGTGTCATCTTCACTTCTTTTTTTGATTTTTTGGGTGGCCCTGGTAGGAATATGTTTAGGTTAAGGAAACTATACTTATTTGAATAAATAATAATTATTTGTAGGAAGGATCAGAGATAGTTTGTTTAATGTTAAACAATTTTTGGGTTAATTAATTTTGCATACCAGTTGCAACAAAGTCCTCATTCCTTAGCTGTGCTGGGATTTTGATGACTCTTTTGGATTTTTTCATACCCTGAGGCTTCGCATTTTCTCCTGCCTCCTGCTTAGCTTTTTTAGCCAAATCTTCAGCTTTTGCTTCCATTTTATCAGTATGATGACCTGCAAATTATGTGCTATTATTATTATTTTGCAAGCGCCGAATATTTTCATAAAAGTGCTGGATCGGAGCATTTAAAAATTTAAAAATTCAAATTCTAAAAATATTTGCGATAGAATAATTGATTATTGTTATTAATTAATTAACATACCAACATCAAGTATTCTGCCTGGAAGGACTTGCTTTTTCCATGTCAATTCCACTACCATTCCCTTCACACCCTTTCCAATTGCCCTGATTTCTCCATTAACAATATCTCCAATCGGACTCACGCTATACTGTTTTGGTTTATCCAAAAACCATTCCACCAGGACTGACATATCGCTAATATTGTTTTTAGCCATTATGCCTTAGTAGAATTAAAGATATTAAAAATTCCAACAATAAAATTTCAATGTCTTTGGAATGCGAAAACCTATGACAGAAGAAGAGGCACTTTCGTCAGTTATTCTCTACAGAAGGACTGAAACTGGAGGGCTTTGTGCACAAACGCGCCTAAAATTGTCACCCTTTTAGAAAGAGGGTCAAGACCCAAAGTCTGTTTGATTCTCAATATCCTTGAAAACAATTTAGGTAGATCATTTGAAACCGCCCAAATTCCAGAATGTGGAGTTGCTTAAGAAAATATCTTTGTGGGCTTCAAGGGAACAGTCTTATCCTTGTCCACTCATTCATTACAAATGCTTCATCCCTCGCCTTTTCTCATAAAGCAGGGTCATTGTTTTACTGAGCGCGGGAAAGATGCAATGCTTCTAGAAAATGCATCGAAGGACAGTCTTCAAAAGAACAGCGTATTATTTGCGCCTGTAATGAGAATTCAGAAAGGAAGGGTTCCTTCCTTTCTAGTTTATTGTCCATGTGGTAAATGGCTTTGCAAATGATGGGTTGAGGAAATATATTTGTTCTTTTCTCATCCCTATTAATATGAGGTACTTCCTTGCTTGGAATTTCTAACAATAACATTTGGTCAAAAGAGGTCAATGAAAATGTCAAATAAACCTTAAGTTTTAATTGTAAATATGAATTAACGAAATTTACAAACTTTCTTTTCTGCACCCACTTCTCGGAGATTATTAGCGTAAATAATGTAGGTTATGTTAATTATTGATTTTTTGATAACTTGTAAAACATAAAATGAAACCAATTTAGGCAAGAAACAACTTTTGACTAATTTTATAAAATGTTAAATTTGGTTAGTAGGCGCCTGAAATTTGTCACCGTACACATATTCCTATTGTGAATGTTTATTTTTTAAATTATCTTCTGTTGAAGTGTACTAAAAACGCAATACAACAATAGCTGAGGCGCCTGTAACAAATTTTTAAAACAGTCCAAACCTATCGAAACATGTTTATAAATGCAACGGTTTTACTTTTCAAATTACAAAGTGTTTAAAATTTTCGAATCCTTGGTCCTCCTGTTTAAAATTCACTTGCCAATATTTTCGGCCAGAAAAAAAGACAAAAAAAGCAAAAAAAAACATGCCATAATAAATATATAAAACTTTCATAGAAAATTATTAATTGAGTTTGCGTTTATAAAGAAGTTGAAAATTTATAGAATGTATAACGAAATTTCAAATTTATAAATTTTGCGTGATAACTTTTGGAATTGATAGAATTTATAAAGCGATGTTATAAATGCTATAAATGTTGAATGTTTACGCGCAAAAGATTTGAAATTGGCCAATCAGAAGGCAATCAGAAGAAATAAATGTTTCTTACCTCCCAAAATTAAATTTATGTTTAAGAAAATCAGTTTTTGTTCCGTGAGTACTGCATGAAGATACATACGCTTAATTCAACTTAACTCGTCCGATGCTGAAAATTTAATGTTTTATATAACTTAATGAAATATTAAGGTTCACCTTTGAGCACTACAAATTTCAAAACTACAATTTTTTTCCCCTAACAAATATTTTGGATTCCGACAGAACAAATATTTTGGATTCAGAAAGTACAGCATTTTTCATATCCAGAAACACAAATTATTTCTTGCCTTGTAGTAAAAAATACCGTTGTTGGAATCATTTAGTGGAAACTGGCACCAGTATGTACATTGATGAGTATCAAATCATTCCCTCATGAACGTGGATGACATAGCAAATCAAGGTGTAAAACAGTGCGGTTTAGCCCTAATAAATGTCTATTTTTATGACTAATTGAGTAGTTATTTGAAGTACACTGCATTTTTAAGGTTTCTCCAGCTTTCACAAGTTTCTCTTTTTTCGATTTGGTTTTCTGAGATTTTGTAAGCAAATCTCCAGGACCTGATACCCTGAAACCTGTCATTATTCACAGATCCTACCCATTAGATTTTTTAGCCTCGATTTTAACCCCGATTTAATTTATTAATCCAAAATTGTTATCTGTTTATGGATTTCTGGTATATCCTTAATCTTTTTTAAGAATTAATGAGGGCGATCATGTCGAGTTTAGTCAACCTAATGGAGCATAAGCAGTGAAAGTTACAGAATTTGAAAAAAAATGCTTTCTCTTTTAGGCTCTTCAAGTTAAGTTGCGTAATGCTACTTTATGTGAATGTACGTGGTGTCCGAATGGTGTGGTGCCTGTCTCTCTGTCCGTCTGCCTCTCTGTCAGTCTGTCCGCCTGTCTCACGATTATATCGGGAACAGGTAAAATTTTCTGAATTTCTCTCAACGGTAGCGGATGCGTAATGTTCTGTCCTAGTTCAAGTTTTGAAAATAAATTGCGTAAATCATAACCCAAAAACTTAAACACGGGCTGTAAGGGGCTATCCCTTCAAGGGGTACCAATAAAAACTCTTGCACGGTTTGGAATTTTAAAAATCTGTTTCCGGGATCGTGTGTTTTGGGTTACAAGTAAGAGAAATATCGCAAATGGGATCTTTGGTGAGGTAAAATTCCTTCCATGCAAGGGTTTTCACGTTAGAGCTTTTCCTCTGGATGGTTTTTTTTTCAAATTTTGTTACGGCCACCTGACGAGTAGATTTTAAAAGCAAATTGGACAATGTGCAGTATGACACCACCTCTTCAAGGAGTTTCACCTGACGATTGTTCCTCGGGATCGCTTTTTTTGAAACGCTACTTCAGAAAAATTTTACGCGACTTGGTTACTTCCGTTTACGAGGGTAATTTATTATGCATGGAATATGGTCAAGGGGCTCCTCGGCCTCCAATTGGTTACAGTAAATTTATTTGTCGCTTATCCAATTCCCCCCACTTGCCCATTGTTATAGTTTTTTTTTAAAATAAGGGACCTTTCCCTTTGAAGTTGAGATACTAAATCCTAAGGGTTTGTAGGGCAAAAACTTTAGTCACTTGATCTTATTTCCACAAAGGCAGAATTTTTTGGGCCAAGAAGGACTTGAAATCTCTGAATGGGGGGAAGGCGGCATTCTTACTCCGTTTCTTCTTTCTTACAAGAGACCTTCAATTTTATTAATAGCACAGTTGTCAGATGAGTCTTGAGCTTATCACATTCGTGTAACAAACAAACGTTTACTAGTAATAATTCGTTCTATTTTTAATGAACACAAGTTGCCAAAAATGGAAACCAGGAAGAGAACTAGAGGTCCGTATAAAGGTTACTTCACTGAAAGAAATGATTACGGTGAATTCAACTTGCCAAGAAGTACGAAAAGCGATTATATGAAAAAGGTAAGTTTTCCTGAAATTCTAAACCCTTCAAGTTTTTATGTTTTTAATATTCAGAGTAGATTTGTATTTTAATATTTAACACATTTAAAACCTTCTATAATAATTTTGCAGTTTCGGGGAGATGTAGCAAGTGAAAACCTTGACAACAATATATTTCCATTCTCATCTGACAATCTGACATCTGACATCCTGGAAAATAATGCCCGTAATTTAAACCCATTGATGGAAAATTCCTTACATGATCAGGATGTATATTCTCCTCATTCATTAGAGAACGACAAGGAAAGTTTCCCACCCTGCCCGGAAAAGGCTGGTGAAGAGATAATTGACACCGTTGTAAGTTTTGTTAACTTTTTTTAAATTTAAATAATATTTTAAAAACAAGTTCGCCGCTTAAGGTTTTTATCCTGCCTGTGTACTTCCTTTAGTGCTCATCCAATTAAAACTATTGGTTTTAATTTGAGATAACTGGCCCTGAATTTGATTGACAGAAAAATAATTTCTTGTCATTTTAGACTAATTTTTATAGTCTGAATGCCAAACTATTCGCTATTTACAAAGAAATATACACAATTATTCGAAATGCATTCGATATTTTTCAACTTAATTTTTTGAATGTTGAAGAATAAATTAGTGCCAATCTAACCCGGCGTCCCTACGAATTTTGGTACCTATTTCTGCCTTCTTTTTTTTTACTTAAATCTGTTGTCAATTTTCAGATAAATGATGACGGTGATGTCGGATCTGATCCTTGTGGTTTTGCTGAAATTGCTACTAATTCCATGGTATAATTGAATTGTGAATTCGGTTTTTAACAAACGTAATTAGAAACTTAAAATTGTTGTACATTTTTCAGGTAACAAAAGGCGAGAAATGCTTCCTGGGATCAAAACTAACAAAAACCGAATCAATTCTTCTGATATTTGGATATGCAATAAGGCACAAATTATCCAACTCAGCCCTTCAAGATCTACTTACGCTTATTAATTTCTTCCTCCCTCCTGGTGACCATGTTCCTTCTAGTGTCTATCTTTTAAGGAAGCAGCTAGGGGTGAATTTCACGACCGCACAAAGGCACTTCTTCTGTCGAGAATGTGAAAAGTTACTCCCCACCGGGAGTAAGGTGTGTGGCTCCTGCGTTAAAAGTATTTGTAAAATCTGTAATGCCTCATTCCCTGGGGACCTCGACACACGCGTAACCTGTGGAGCCAAAAATTCTACAAAGGTTGCTGGAGATTTTTTTGTGTCTTTCAATATTCAAGACTCACTAAGAAAAGTGCTTAAAAGACAAAATATCCAAGACTCTTTACGTAGGAACTTGAAGAAACGTAAAACTCAAGATGGCTTCATATCTGACATTTGGGATGGTGCAGGATACAAGAACCTGCACTTGTCTAACGATGATCTAAGCTGTTGCTTAAACACAGATGGAGCAAGCATATTCAATTCTTCGAAATTTTCGCTCTGGCCAATTCTTGTGTCGCTAAATGAACTTGATTATAAGCTCCGTAGAAAACACACGTTCCTTGCTGGACTTTGGTGGGGCAAGGGAAAGCCCAAATTCAATTTATATTTTGACCCCTTCATCCAGCAAGCTAAAGAACTGCAGAATCCACGGTTAGAATGGCATTGCCATGGGGAAAAGAAATTGAGTCGTGTTATTTTCGCACTATTTGCGGCAGATTCAGTAGCCAGGTGCCTAGTGCAGGGCCTTCACCAATTCAATGGAAAGTATGGATGCCCCTGGTGTGATATTCGAGGCGAAGCATTAAAGGATGATTGCGGAAAACAGAAGAAATGGATCTACAATCCAAAAATTATTTGCGAGAAGCGAACCCATGACACTTTCCTCACCCATTTGCTGGAACTCCACTCAAAATTAGAATCCGGTGACAATGTGGATGAAGTGCACGGTGTAAAATCGGCATCTCCACTTCTTCTTCTGCCTCAATTCAACATTGTCAAGGGATTCACTTACGACTACATGCATGGAGGAATAATCGGTGTATTAAAAACTTTCACGTCCGCTTTATTTGAACCAAAAAACCATGAAAAATCATTCTATATCGGATTGCAAACGGGGAAAGTGAACAAAAGAATTTCAAACTGCAAGTTTCCCTTCGAGTGCACTAGAACTTTGCGATCATTAGAAGATGTTAGCTACTGGAAAGCTAGCGAGTGGAAACAATGGATGATGATTTGCACCTCGATCCTGGAAGGTGTCTTAGCTTTTTCATATTTACAGCATTTGTCCTACTTGACTAATGGTTTGTCACTACTGCTCCAAGATCGTATATCAAGCCAGGATTTGCAACAGGCTTCTACGCTTATTGACAAATTTTGTAATTTAATTCCGGAACTTTACGACCCTGACTATTTTTTATTTAATGTACACATATTAAGGCATGCTGTGGACTGCGTCGTGGAATGGGGGCCCCTTTGGTGTTACTCCTTATTTCAATTTGAAAATTATAACAATGTGTTAGTTAACAGTTATTCTGGAACATCAAGGGTGGGAGAGCAGATTGTTGATAGGATTCAAAGATCTCAAGAAGTGTATTCACAAGGCGAATATTCATTTGAAAATGAACAGGCAAAGTCATACTTTGGGTCATTGCTTGACTGTAAACGGTATTACATAAAATCTTCCAAATCTGGGAACTGCACCTTTATGGGTGCATCGAAGCCATATGCATTAAATGATACAGAGCGTTATTTGCTTAGATCGTTTGATTTAGAAGAAGCCGTTACCCTACAATCTTTCTCTTCCTGTCTGATAAATGGAAAGAAGTATCGTACAAAAGCACGCACAACCACACGCGGCTGCGATTATATCGTGAAAGTAAATGAAAAATTCTATGAAATCATTCACTTTGTCCAGCAAAATAGCTTAGCATTTGGGATTTTATTTGTAAAAAGGATCTGGACCTCAATAGATAATTTTGGAATCTGTAAATTTCGCCACAAAGTAAACTCGCATCTAAGTAGTCCGCTGAGAGCAGTTACTTCTCTGGCTGTAGAGAACTGTAAAGTTTCTTGCTATTTCAACGATTGCGGTAAATTGTTGTACATATTTCCAATGCTAAATATGAGTGAACTTGAATAAAACTATTAATCGTTGTAACAGGACTGTATTTTGTTCAAAGCGTAGACTTATTATGAAATTATTTCAGCAGCACTTTGTTTAATTCATTTTATTTTTGTTTTTGAATAAAAACTCAAAATTCTTATAAACTGGCTAAAACAATTTGCGCGTAATTCCACTTGGGACCG
>JABASL010001279.1:0-11486 GCA_019775825.1 Neanura muscorum
ACCTAATCAAGGGTTTGTTCCCCAAGTGGAAGGATCTTGACATCCCAGCTGAGCTTATAATTTCTAAAGTCAAGTGCGACCAAGTGCACCCGATCGTGGAGATCGTGAAGGAATTCATCTTAGAAAAATGCTGCGGTACGTAATTCGTGTTGACATGGCGTCTTGTATAAGTATTTTTTATTAAACGTAACCTCATATTTTTAATAAAGCTGGCGATATGACCAGGAAGTTACTTGTGGCATGGACTGGCTGGCCTGACATTCCAGAAGACGTGTTGAAACTTACGATCGGTGAAACTGACGATGAATTTGTTGTTCACACCTGCTTCCAAGAAGTAGTGGTACCTAAACACTACCAAAAACTAGACGTATTCACAGCCATGGACCTCCTGATGGAGAATTACACTGGGTTTGGTTTAATTTAAAAGTATGTGCTGCGCAGCCAAAACAAACATCTCGTACCCTGACAATATGCTCCCGGTTTCTTCAAAACTAAACGTTTCAAGCCTCATATTTTCTTCCTCACTTAGGACGTTTGCAATTTCTAATGGGTTCGTGACAGATTCTTGTTCATCTAACCGATCCAAATCTTCCATGTCGGAAATCATTAGATCTCCACTGGCCAAGTCTACCTGCGCAGGTCAGAAGCAGGTATTAATACTTTGGTTAGGTTATACAGTACTTTTGCCCTATACAGTATAAATACAATAAAATAATCTATTAAATCTTACTAAATCTGCTAACGATGTGTCATACTCAGCTGGAAAAAGGTTTGAGGCCATGATTTGTATTGGTGTCATATTGTGTTCCGTACTTAGTGGATGTGAGTTCCACCCATCAACGAATTCTCTCGCACCACGATTGAGCCGTGGAATAAAAATGTAATGCAGTAGGTACAGCATTTTAATGTTGTCCACATCCAGGTGCCCGTCATCTTCCAAAGCTCGAAATAAGTTGTAATATGCTGACGTAAAACCGTCGGATAGATCCCTCCAGAATCTTTCCACACTGTCAATTCAAAGATTTGGGTACTAGCTGCGCAGCTTTTGGATTTCACGATGAATGTGTAATTGAAATTGTATTAAGTTGTGTTACCGTTGGTTATGCACCGACCGCCCACAAATATGGCTAGATCGTCCGGTTCCTCGATTTTCAATCATGCATCTTGCAATCCCGATGTTTTCTTTTCCCTTGTCCGTTCGTGTACGTAAGGGTAGGCCCCACCTTTCAACTCCAACGAGAAATGATTCTAAGTGCGTGTCAGATCTGTTCTCTGAAGATACAGATATGTACGTAGCCGCGCGGCTCTTCCCATCGATCCCTGCTCGGATGACAAACCCCCACCTGAAATTGAATCAAATAATTAAAAATTTAATTTAAAAGCGTTCACAGGAATGCAGGTGGTTTTATAAGTACACATCAGAAAAAAGCTGTACCTAACGAGCTTAAGATTGGCATCAATATGCCAGATTTCATTGCTATATTTAACGTTGTACTGTCGCCTTCTAATTGTTCGATTCCGCTGAATGGTCCGCTGATAAACGCCCAACGGGTCTGCCGTTCTCATTGAATGAATAAGTCGACGTTGTGTGATCTTAATGCCTCTAGCGGTCAAGTGGCCTTTCATTCGTTTGCATCCTGTATTCGGTTGTTGCTGTAGAATTCCTAGTACGATAACTTCTAATTCCTCGTCACTAATGAGAGTGTATGTATCTCGTATCTGTAACCCATAATTCACTTAGCCTGCGCAGGCACAAAAATGAAAACATTATGTAGCTTACGAGTAAGCCAAAGTCTTCCATCCTTCGTTGAACAGTGCGAACCGAATGGCCTAGAAGCGCCGACATCTTCGGAACGGTAAAATTGAGCCCAATTAATGTCTCCAACGACGATCTACTAATTGCGAACCGGTTCACTGGACTGGTCGCTTCTACCGTGTCCAATCGATTTGTTAAAATTGCAATGGCTTGCGATAGCAATTCCAGAAATTCATCTTTCCATTCAAGATCAGCTGGATTTATCAGATCAAATGCACTAATTATCGATTCCAGCTGCACTACTACTCCATCCAAACGTTCAGGATGATTCCCGATAGTGTATATACAGCCTTGGAGTTCTCTTTCAGTATCGATTAGGACTGCTTGAATGACGCTACTCATTTTAACTAGGTTAAGTTAATGTTAACGGTATAATAACTTTACGTAATACCAGAATTTCAGCCGCCCAAACCCGCCCGGGCAGTAATCACAACATTAAAAGTTACCGTTTTGTTCTTTCGGTTATCACAGTTAGTAAAGCTGTTGTTTGAGGTTATCCCGAACTTGTGATTTAATTCTCAGTCGTTCGAATAGAATTCAAAAAGAATTTTACATCGGTTTCACTGGAAGCTTCTACACACATCACCACCACCGACAACCTAAAGATTTGATTAGTTTACTGATAGTTAACTCGTGTTTGTCATTTTACATTTTAATGTTCTTTGATATATAATAAATCATATATACTGAATGAGTAACTCATGACCCAAGTGAATCAGTAGCCAGCCCTGGCAAAATAGGCAGCTGACTTCTCCCTTCTAAGCAACCGCTTGTCGGGGTGGTTCATTCGATGAAGAAATCGGGCAAAGTGCTTGAAATCTGGCTCATCATCCTCTTGACATGTCGGGCGTTGGTGAAATGGAGATCCACAAGTGAGGCAACCCTCGTCAAAGAATGCAAATGCCCACAGCATTTGCAGCTGTCGTCTGTGGGTAATCGGTGCCGATAAGCGATTATCTTCGAAATAAGCCAAATGTCCACCTGCATCTTCTCCTCGGATTCTCAACAGCATTTCATACTGACGGTTGGGTGCCCAGTCACCGAATGTGGTTGTGCCTGAGGATCTGTGAAACAAATTTTTGTAAATATGAACTTGGTTAAACAAGTGCGTACTAACCTAAAACATTTCCAACATACCTAATTATGGGTGGCATTGGACATAGACGCGTGATGTGGGATGTGGATTCGCAATTCAGGCATATTGAATCAGCGAACACCCCTAAATGGGCCCTTGAACCGTGGGACCCGTAAGGGACATCAGCCGGCACCGGCACGGGGGTCAGAGTCAAAGACTCCAAGGCACTGACACAATCGTCCAAGTCCTTTTGTAATTTCTTCTTGTCCCGAATCAGCTTTTGCCTTTTCCTGATACACTCTGTAGATTCACAATCTTGGCGAGTGAACTCAAGGAGGATAGGAAGGACAGCGTCTTCACCCTCGAGATTCGTACGACATTTTGGACATCTGAAAATTATAACCAATAATTACTATTCAAATGTCGCGGGGGAGCGAGCGAAGCGAGCGATTAAACATTTGATATTTGACGCTTTTTTAAATTTAGCAAAAAACAAAACGCGAGCGAGCGAGCTTCCCAAAAAAATATGGCATTTGACATTTACTTAGACTAGTCAAACAAGCCCTTTCCAGGACGGGATGGATACTGACACAGATTACTTTACTTTTGGTGTATCCAGCCCGTCCTAGGACGGGCTTGTTTGGCTTTAGATATTATGAAAACGAAGTCTAGTGTGCTAAATATTTTTACCGTTTTTGCCCTGCTGCTTCAAAACTTCGGTCCAAACACGATTTGTGAAAGGCATGGGCACATATGGTGGCTGAATTACCCAGCCCTTCACGATTGAGGGAGAGCGGATGGAAACAGATGACACACTCCGGTATTTCTGCCATTGCCGATTTTTGAGTCCTAGGTATGACTTGATAAACTGCCTGGTCCTTAATACGACATAAAACTGTTAGATCCCGGTCAAGATACTAAACTGACCCATCCTGGAATGATGTTAAACTTACCAATATCCTGAACAAGATCACGAACTGTTCCTTCCATCTAGGAAGTAAAACTGGAGGACACGAGGCGGCGAGGATTGACCACTTCGGATTTGGCAACACTGGCAGAGTAAGTGGGCGGTCCTATTTGCTTATCGTGAAAAAAAATCCTGACGGAGAAAGTGAAATTGCGACGGCACGAATTTTTCCTGAAGTCAGGAATGCAGCCACCACCACTGGCTTCAGCACCCAATCTTAGACGGGCATTTTTTTTATTTTTATTTTTCACCTTCAGGATTTGTGACGACAGGAATTAAAATCCTGCCGTCAGGAAATTCCTGTCGTCACGATTCCTGACGCCGAACACTTCCTGCCGTCAGGAATCCTGAAGAAATGAAGAAAATATATTTATATTTGAGTGGCGGGGATGATACCCCATACTATTGCATATTCACACAAAAAGCTAAATACTTAAAGTTTCAAGGTAGTTTTTACGACATTTATTCAAGGTCACTTGTGGTAAAGTGTGAATTTTCATAATATTCTCTAACATTTTAAAAAAATAAAGGAAGGGAATGGTGTAGAAGATGTAATTGCCTTTTAGGCTGAATTTTTGATAACAACTTTAAACTTCCTTCCTCTTATAAACCGGTTTAGTGCTAAACGCAAACGTTTTAACATTCAGGTGAATTTCATGTGCACAATTTAACATTTACCTTTTTTTATGTCGCAAATCCCCTAACCTTGGCATTGAGGTTTTGATCTTGACAATGAACTTCTTCCTTTTCGAAATCGCAAGGAATTTTTTGCAGTACTGCAAATCTAATAGAGCGAATCATTTGAGCAAACTTCCTGCGAGCAAGTGCAAAATTTGCAATGTTTAAAGCTAATAAGAGCCCAAATTAACATTTCAGTGTAAATTTTTCGAATGTTTGATTAAACTAAAGTGTAATGAGTATTTATAGAATGTGATATGTCATCTCATGAATCTTGTTACATGATTTAAATTTTGATTTAAATGATTTAAATGATTTGAATAAGATTCCCGAATATTGTTTTGGAAAAAGGTACGAGTCCAAAAATGAAATTATCGTCTATCAATCCTCGTGACTCGTGAGGTCAGAAGTCGAATTTTCAAAACGAAGGGGCACCACCACCGGCGGCCTACGACATTATGCCACCATTTTTGGTGTTGATGGATAGAATGACAACTTGAGAAGCGTGTGTTCTGCATAAAATCATAGTCACAAATAGGTCTCGTGGTGTTGCTACGACAACAATCGTCCTGGAACTAAACAAAGGGGGAAAACTTCAACAGAAATTTTTTGGGGTCACAAATAAATTCTGAAATCTGAGACCACTCACTGATAACCCTTTCCAGAATTCTCAGGTTTCTAAAAGTAGTCGAACAGTTCTAACAGAAAATATGGAGAATAAAATGGCGGGAGAAAGCCATGACACTCAACACATTGAGCAGCCAAGACCTCGGGCAAGCGTACGCATTTCAGTAGAAGATATGATAGACATTGGAGTACCAGATGATTTAATGCCCCAATCATCACAAGGTACAATTGCCGAAGCAATCTTTTTCAGTGCCTATCAGCATCAGGTAGAGCGCCGACGTCGCCATCAGCAGGATACCAAGCACCGAAAATCTGGTCTAAGAAGATTTTATGAATGTAACTTTGTCAAATTCTGGTCTAAAGTTCCACATTTGGTTTGGAGTTTCTTTATTGAATCATTCTACATTCCTGCCTATCGTTTTGAATGGGGGAAATTTCGGAATTGGTCGTACGACAAGCATGGGCGAAAAGCCTATGAAGTAGATGCAAAACGTCTCCAAGATTTAGAGCAGCGACGTGAACGGCGAAATTTCATTCGAATTCGTCGTGAGGGAGCTCAAATTCTGGGTTCAACACTGAGGGATAAGCACTTGGGCTGCCGGCGTGTAAAGATTAACTGTGCCGGCGTTATGTTTGAAACGCAGGCTCGAACGCTACAACAATTTCCTGATACGCTCCTGGGTATGAGACGCTCAATTTTCTGATGCAATCTATTTTTTTTCTAAAAGAAAGCAAAAAGATGTTGGAAAAGATTGCTCAAATTTTTACTAGTTTGGATATTTTTGGCAATCCTTTTAGGTGATGCGAATCGTCGTATTCGTTATTGGAATCCAAAGAACAACGAATACTTTTTTGATAGAAATTCCGAGTGTTTTGAAAGTATCATTCACTTTTACCAAACGGGTGGCTCAAGGCTTGAGCGGTAATTTCAATTCCATCCAAGTCGTTCAATTTTATTACAACACTGTTTCCACAATTTATTTTCATGTTCCAGCCCACAACATGTTCCACTAGTGGATTTTCATAAGGAGATAAAATTCTTTGACATCAAGGGTCATCGCGTTGATGAATTTGCAGAAGAAGAAAGTGACCTTCACGCAAAATTCGACTATTCAACTTTACCGCTCAACTTACTGAAACGAAAGCTGTGGCTTCTATTTGAATATCCAAATAGTTCACACCAGGCAAAAATATTTTCATACTTGTCAATACTTGCCATTGTGCTTTCTACCGTGACCTACTGCATCGATACAATGACTCTCTTTCGGGGAAAGTACAAGTTTAGCGTCGAAATTGTGGATATGCGAGATCCTATGTTCTTCACTGAAACAATTTGCGTGATCTTTTTTACGTTTGAATTCGTTGGGCGCCTCTACGCATGTCCAGCGAAACCAGCTTTTATTAAAAGCTTTCCGAACATTGTGGACGCCATATCAATACTTCCATTCCTTGTTCAAGTTAGCCTCTTCCTTAGTACCCACCAAACGGGCGGGCCGTTTCAATTAAAGTGTAAAAGCAACATGTTTTCAGCGTTTCAATTTAATGTTTTGGAAAATCAAAGACAAGCTACTTGATTTTTACAATATTGTGTAATTCATTTGTACTTTCAGATATACATTTGCCAAAAGGAACTTATTTGGAAGGTTTTTATCGTATTGCAAAAGTAATTCGCGTCTTTCGTATCCTCAAATTATCACGGTAGCAAAACACTATAAGTTTTTATTACCATCAATTATTCAAGGAAAATCAAAATTTTAATTTAAAAAAAAAATCTATAAATGTGCTTAAGATGGATCTTAGGTGCAAAAATTTTTTAACCTACAATCACTGATGACCCTTAACTTGAATATTTGCAGATATTCTATTGGCCTTCGAATTTTAGGACAAACATTACATGCTTCGCTGCATGAACTTGCGCTGTTGGCTTTACTTTTTGATGGTTGGAGTTATTTTATTTTCATCTGCTCTTTACTTTATTGAAGGCTACTACAATCCCGAAACAAAATTCACATCAATACCAGGCACATTCTTCTGGGCTGTGAGCACAATGACTACGACTGGCTTTGACAGAAATGAAGAACTGCCTAAAACAGTACCAGGCAAAATAATAGGTTAAGAATTTTAAAATATTCCAAACTTTTACCAATACTCGGAATTTGTTTCAAAGTTGCTTAGAAACTGTTCTTTTTCTCATTTGCTGCGCTGCGTAGGATCGATTTGTGCCATTGCTGGAGTATTAACCCTATCCCTTCCTGTTCCCGTTGTGGTGGCCAACTTTACATATTTCTACCAACGTGGAATGCAAAATAAGAAGGTTGCTAAGCACAAGAAGAAAAGTGTTAAAAAGAAGATGCACGTCGGCGCGTGTCCATTCCTACCAACTTGTGAAGCAGATCATTACTCACTAGGCTCGGCACAGATCCTTTCAAAATCATCAAAACTGGGAGTGAAACGCTGGTTAGAACAATCAACTAAGAGACGATCCACAAAAATCAAAGTCAGTTTTCAATAATTTTGTAAAATTTCAGCAAACTAACTCAAACTGAAATTTTGTATTTCGTTTTTTTTAGAAACCAGAGTCCAATCACTGGAATAAGATCCGACTGGGCGCACATAAATTGATTAAAGACGTTGAGGATTCTGCCGACCCTTGAAGTTCCTCAACCAGCAGAGTTGTGTTGACTTTTAATCATATGCAGTTTACTCACCATCAGTTTGATACTACAATGGTAATAAAACAATAAAACAGAAATTAAACTGTCCCTTGCATGATACACAAAATTTTGGAAAAGAATTAAGGAAAATGTCTTCTGGTATTTCATTCTAGCCGACATTGGCTTCAGAAACGTTTTAAAGTTGGAGCACCAAAATAATTATCATTGCGTTTCCACCTGCTGCAAATTTTGGATTTCCTGCATGACTTAAAATGATGAGTGATGACGATGACCCAGTCATAGCAATTAACTCTGCTGTAGCGTCTTATAGGTGAAAAGTATGTTGGAAACGTTCGTGTTTCATGGGAACCACACCTTGACATTTGAAGTCATGGAATTCCCTGTTTTGAAACTTTACTTGTACCTTAACTTTGACAGATTTTTTGTCGAATGTAAAATCTGAAAGTTCTAAAGTTTCAGAAAGAAAAATCTGAAAGGGTATCTGAGTTTTGCAGTTTTCCCGGTATTTTATTATTTTAATTACTATTAAATAAAATAAAATTCCAGTATTTTTTCCTATTTTACAAATAATAGTTTACAACCCCTACTACATAAAAGTTCAGCCTCAGCCGGTAGTACTCACGCCGATTCAGAATTTGCAGTGGATTTTTAAATAATTTTATGTGGATTTATTTGCACTGTATAGATTTTGCAAAACTTCAAAAGAAGTTTTGTGGTTTATGAGGATACAGTGTCAATTTGGAATTACCAACCTTAGACTTGGGTGTCGAAAACTCGCTAATTGTTGACAGTGGTAGTGGTGTAGGTGTTCATGTTAATAATAGATGAGTACTGATCGTGATACTGACTACCTCATCACCATATCTTATTTGCTTATGCACCGCATATAATCTAGCTTGGGTGTCCCTTGTATCCCATGTGTGGAGAATTGACGACATCTTGAAGGTTACATTTACAACACAGAATTTCCTCAGACTGAGTGAGTCCAGTTGGTATATTGTTGGCAGTGGCTGAGCAATATTTCATCATTACTCTGGACGCTGTCCATCGCAACGGACTTTTAAGAGACAATGGACCAGTGACGAAGGACACCAAGCTCTAATAAAGTTCCAAAAATTTCAAATTTAAATTTCCTAGTGCCAAAGTTTGTGGGAAGATGAAAGAAGGAGGACAGGTAAGGGATGAGGACAGAAATTGTTACAGTTCCTGTTGTGCTCATGTGCGTACCAAGTGGCCAGTTGCTCTTCTAATAATTAGTTTCACATTCCTCTTTCTCATTGTTCTCTTCAAATGGGTAGCACTCGAGCGGATAATCAACTACAAAATTGCAGAGGTAATTTCAAACAATTCACAATTCCAAATTTATCCCCATCCCGGTATTTTTAAAAACACGAGACTCTAGCATATGAGTTAGCTGAAATTCTTTTCTAATTGATAAATCGTATGCGTAATATTTGTGAGATGCTAGTTTCGTTTTGTTTGACAATGCTTCGTTATGATTTGGGCACCACATTAGCTTTACAAAGCGCCAATCAATATTTCCAAAGCAAACTTCCAGGAAAGAGGAGGAAAGCTGTTCCGGGTTAACGTTACTCTAACATAGCAAATAGTTAGTTTTATAGAAATTCCCATTCTGTTCGCCTGTCCTGTCCATCTGCCTGCCAAGCCTCAATGTCTCCAGAACTACTGACCCAATTCCATATTTCGAATCTGGTTGCAAATATGGAACTCCCAGGTTCCGGTGCACAGTATGTGGACTTTGGTTAACCGAAAGCATCCCCTTCAAGGGGACACTTAGCGGATAACATCCACAGTACAGTGCCTTTTTTTAATGTCTGTCCAGCTTTCTCCATGTTCTCTTTTTTCAAATCGTTCTACAGTAAAACTGGAACTAAATCGTTCGTATCTGAGGTGCTAGAATCTATTAATTGTGACAGGATTCATGAGTGAAGGTATCGGGTTCTGGAAATTTGGTTCCAAAATCTCAGAAACTCGAGAAAAGGGAAAGCGGTAAACGCTGGACAGACATTTAAAAAAGGCACTGTATAAACGCAGAAGAGACCCCAGTGAAAGTTGCCAATCTTACGGAGATTATCAAATTAGCGAATATATACATTGGTTACAATGCAATTTCTTTTCTGAATGGGACCAATTCTTGGGTTTTTAGTTCACAACTCCTAGACCACTATTCCAATCGTCCAATCCAATTGAACTTGTTGTTTGTACCAAATAATTTTAATAGCATTTAGGTAATGAAGATTAAACACTAACTAGAATAACTCTACCGAAATTAGCATACGAAGATCATCCATCGGTTCTATGCGAATCTAAGCTAAAGCAAATTTTAAGCGTCTTCAATTAAACTTAGGTGCAAAGAGCCATACCCTGAGCGTGTTTAATTTCAGTACGAAAATGCTTATTATAAATCAACAATTAGATTAAAATAAAATGGTTGGAATATTTGTTTTTAGTCGAGTTTTAGCTTCCCAAATTTCATAACGAACACGAAATTATATAATCCAAAGTATCACTAATGAAAATTGCACTTTATTAGTAAACACACAGTTGTAAAACGTAAAATGCGACGTATGGTTTCGAAATCTTGATGTAGGTAAGTGTTAATGAACGGAACAATTATTGTTGATTTGATGAGGTCAATTGTTACCACAATGTCTATTTTCAATATCCTAATTTGACTCTGGGATCACACCCTCAGGTTAATTATGTTTCTGACGCGTACGGCCTTGCCAGAGGCTTTGTCAATTGTCAGTGTGTAGGTTTAGGAGCGAGATGCCGAAATGTAAACCCACAGGGGACAGGTAACACTGAATTCAGGATAACCTTCGAACAAATTATTGTTGATTTGATGAGGTCAATTGTTACCACAATGTCTATTTTCAATATCTTAATTTGACTATTATGGTGGGGACTGTGGGATCACACCCTCCAGGTTAATTATGCTTCTGACGCGTACGGCCTTGCCAGAGGCTTTGTCAATTGTCAGTGTGTAGGTTTAGGAGGGAGATGCCGAAATGTAAACCCACAGGGGACAGGTAACACTGAATTCAGGATAACCTTCCAACATGAAATATGTTATTTTGTACAATGGGATGCCAAATCTAGATCAACTTATTCATTCAACTTCACCTTTTAAAAACATATCATTAACACAATGTCAACAAGCTTTTGAGTTTAGGTCATACACCTCAACAACACAATTCGTAATACAGCTTTGGACTAAATTGGGTCTTTTAAATTTTTTCAAAATCCTAATTTATTGCAATTCGGTTATGAAATTACGCTGGCAGCCTTCGATGTATCTTCTTATATAAATCTGTACACAGTACAAATTTAAATATCCGTTCTTTAGAGCAGTTTGTAATCTTAATGAAACGCTGGATCCAGTATCGTGGTATATGTTTCTCCTCGTTCTATATTAGAACAGGCCGTATGCATTTATTTTACAAATTGTGTGCGTTTTGCACCTGGCAGGAAATGGGGTCAAGTAGGGCTCATATCGCAATGACATATTATTTCACTTTGTTTCAATGCCAAGGTCACACTACTTCGAGCATACAATTCCCTCAACTAATTCAGCAACTCCGACTTGACCCAAGTTTGAAGCGTAGGAAACCAGTTTTGAAATGG
>JABASL010001280.1:0-11483 GCA_019775825.1 Neanura muscorum
AAATTGAAATTGAGGAATACTCCAGATCCAAGATCAGGATTATCAGGAAGCGACAACTGGCAAGCGCCCTCGCGGTCGACCACGTATGGTCGTCAAGGCGTTCAAGTTTTGAAAAAAAAAATGAACCCAGGAGATGAACCCTTTAACTAAAACGACCCCCCCCATATTTGTTTGGTCCGCCGATTTTACTTTAATTGAATTAATATTTATGTCGTTAAGTTCCGGTTACTAATTTTTTAACAGATAAAGTCAATTTTAACGATCCCTTTACTCGATTCTTGACCAAAACTATCGTAATCGTGCGAATTTATTAAGTAAAATGCTTTCCATTCTTCGTTTGTGAACTTGTGAAAAATGGACCAAACTTGCAGAAAAAATTTCCAGAATAGGTTAACTTGTAAAAAAAAAATGAATTTTCATTTAAAATTACTTAAAAAAACGAACAACAACTTAAAAAAAAATTCACCCTTTGTTTATTAGTTCATGTAGGTGTAATAGATGACAGTGTCTTATAGTTGCCCAGAATTTATAACTGCATTTCAGGATGTAGGTTCAAAAATTTTGAAGAAACACTCCGAATTTTGTACTAATTTTTCATAAGTGGTTTTAATTGAATTCTGTGCAGGGAAATAAATTTAAAATTTGGGTTAATCCAGAACCGATCACGTCCACAAGGCTTCCGCGAACGCGGGGTATTCAATATGTGAATCTCAATCTTTCACTTCGTTTATTCCCACCCTATTACAGGGCCCCAACCTTGGAACCATGACGGCTTGCTGGGTTCACGATAAGATGTTGTTGTTGTTGTCGTCGTGTTGCGCATCAAACAACACCTAATGGTACCAGGGCTGGATGGACATTCAGCATTGGTCGTGAGTTGAACCCCTCCAACCGCCAGGCACGGTCCTGCACCACTGCAAAATCCATTAAGAGCTACGCATTGCGGGTCTTGGACATAAGCAGTTGTAACCGGGAATCTACAGCACCTTGCGTCAGCGGTTGTGGATGGACACTCAGCATTAGTTGGGTTCAATTGTCCGCCCATTGCAGTGCACTGCCCTTGGTCGGTACACAGGCCTCCTTGAGCGGTGCACGCCGCGTCCTGGGTGTAGTTAGGTAACCTACGGCAACACCGGACCGTTTCAGGTGTTGACGTACATTCCGCATTGGTTGGGCTTAACACTCTCCCAAGTGCGGTGCATCGTCTTTGGTCAGTACACACTCCACCTAAAGCTGCGCAAGTTGGATCTTGTGGATACGCGGGGATACTAGGGGTAAGGCAACATCGAATATTTTCAGGACTGGAAGGGCATTCCTGGTTTGTTGGATTCAGTACCCTCCAAATTGCGGTACAACTCTGCTGATCAGTGCAAACTCCTCCAATAGCTTTGCAAGCTTCATCTTGAGGAAAAGTTGAGGCCGTACCACTTCGGCAACATCGGATCGTACTCGGACTTGAAGGACATTCTTGATTGGTTGAGCTCAGTTGTCCACCAGCTCCAGTACAACCTAGTTGATCAGTGCAGACTCCACCCACCTTCAGACAGTATGGGTCTTGTGGGTACACACCCTGTGTAGTCCCTACGGAAACCCAAATAAGTTTGTTTATAAGTATCAAGACTACTAGCGGCTGATGCCCGGTAATATGATTACCATGTTCTCTGCCTTAAATATGCGGCGTGTAATTCAGAAATTGTGAAGATGGAATCGAATTTAGCTCAAAATTTTGCAATTGTACCGGGGCAGGAGTAATAAGCACTAAAACCATTATAGCTTTTCTTATTGAAGGGTAATTCTTTACAGGGTTCCAATTAAGGACTGCGCCCCTATGTAACTCAGGAGCCGTCCGACGTGGGTGAAACTACTTTTTACCTTTACTACTTTTAAAGATAATGTCAATGTGGATATCTGGGACAAATCAAAGAAGGAAGCGACTTCGTATGCGCAGGTTGTTTAGATTTGTGTAATAAAAAGCGTTTGCATAGAAGGAGATGGAAAAACGACATAAGAAAAGAAAACTTTAAAAGAGAGAATGAGAAAACACTCTCTTAACATTTCCTTGCTCGCTAACTTCTTTCTTTTCACCAAAATTTGAATAACTAGCACATCCGCGGTCGGACCGTTCTGAAATTTATGCCAGACGTCCACACTGAGATTATTCTTAAATGGTATAAAGCGGCTTTGCCGAGGACGATGGGTTCCGGAGCTACACAAGGGGGCACTCTTTAATTGGAACTCTGTATAATATTTTCAGACCCTATTTCTCGTGTTTTTTCTCGCTTTTTACAGGATTTTATTATTTTTTTAGTACATTAGTAGCACATTTGGTTACCTTACCTAAATTATTTGGACTGGATGTTGGTACCGTACCTCGCCAAGGGTCGTATCCCTGAAAGTTTTTCACATTTAAATACAATTCAAGTAATAATAGATTAAAAGCAAAATTATTCGATATAAAGTTCTAGAATTTTGGAGATGCCCCAAGGGAGCTGAAAAGTCATTGCTCTTTTAAGTTTTCGTACTTACCCAATTGGGTGGTCCAGAATTTTGACCCCATTGAGCATATCCGGCCGAGGCAGACCCAATCAATATTGCTAATAAAAACATCTCAATTTAAACCAAATCTATCAAATTCCCTAAATACTGAATCTCTTCTATTTAAAACTTGAGAGCGAATTCTAAGGAATAAAATTTTTCCCAGAATCCTGCAACTTAAATACCTGCACTAACAAAAGGTTCAGCTTCCCTGTTTATATAAATGACGCTTGACTTCCTAAAGGAGCCCACTCCGTAGACCGAAACGGTTGATAAAGATCATGTCTAACTAATTAGCAAGCTCTCATTTCATTTGTTGGAAGGAGTAGTAATTTGATTAGAGTGAGGCAAATAGAAAGTATTTTTAATTGACGTGTTGTTTATAATATTTATTTATTATTGGGTTAAACAGGGAAACAATATTAATTTTATATGACAAATAGAAAGTATTTTTAATTGGCGTGTTGTTTATAATATGTATTTATTATTGGGTTAAACAGGGAAACAATATTAATTTTATATGAGAACTCCTTCCGGAGAAATTACGATGGCGCTCATTTGGCATGCAAAATATTTTTATGAGTTGATGATTCTCGTTACTTACGAATACATCAGATCTTTTTTGTAAATTTACGTACTGGAACAAATAGTATATTCAATAATAATGAACAATTTACGAATTTGTAGTAAACAATATTGCAAAGGAAATTTTCTTGTAATGCTGGTAGTTAACTTCGCATGCTAAAAACTGAGACTAAGAATCATTTGGTGCTGCCAACTACAACCTGTTGGAAATGAGGTAATTAAAATAAGTTTGTTTAGAACTTTGTCAGAAAAAGCAAATCCAGGGGAGTATGGAGTCACGTTGTGCTACCAGGAGAGGTTCGTTGTATGATTTAATTAGAACGTATACTGTGGTTAACAGGTATTGGTCATATTTGGATATCGTCCGTTCTGGTTTGTCAAGTCTGGGTTTCAGACTCATAAAATTCAGAAAACAAAAGAAATTGGGGTTTCTAAGTGATATATTAAAAATTGAATAGTGTACCAGCCCCGGATTCTTTCTTTCTAAAAAACCAAAAATCTTTCTTTCAAATCCTTGTTCTATAAAAATAGAAAAACTCTTCCTGAAAAGATGAATATCTTTCGAAAAATTAATATTTTAGGAAAAATGTGTCACTAAAACTGCAAACTTTCGCTAAAAAAATGACAAATCGGTTCGAAAAAGCGCAAAAAAGAACGAATTCTTGATAATACTTTTAAAATTGGCAAAAATCTTTATAAAGATGTCTTCTTTCCTAAAAACCGAAAATCTTTTTAATCTTTTGGAAAACTTTCAATTAATCGTGTTCATATTGTTCAAAACGTGTGTGCATGGTGGTGCGGGGCCCCTAGGATGCGCAGATTGTTAGAAAGTTTTTCGTAAGATTCCGGGCCGTGCCTATTACCTTCAAAATTAATAGTTGAAGTCAAAGAGCCAGGTGACTCCCTCAATCGAAATTCTTCGTAAAGCCTTTAGCTAATGTACTCGGTCAAAGTCGGAACAATGCCAGTGGCAATGATATACGCATGCTGAATGACAGGTGAGAGGTCACAATAAAGCAGCACAGGAAATTGTCAATATAGAAAATTCTGTTGAGACTATTCTCGCCACTATTATCTTTGAAAGCTACGAAAAAGCGATGAAAATTTGTGACAGGTTTGTTGCACCCAATTCAGATAGGTCACCGCTTTGGAAACTCAGCTTTAATGAGATAAGTTAAATTTTACTGAATAAGAGTATCTGGCCAAATGGTTTTCAATTTTTGAACTTCTTGCCTATAACAGATTTCTGGTCGGCGAAGCTAAGGAAGTTTTGAAAATTATAAAAATTTGTTATTGAAATTCTGGTGTATATAATTTTGAAAATTGTCGTTTTGAAATAAATAAAAAAATAATTGCTTTAAACATAGTGAGCATTTGGTTTTTAACAAAACAGCGAAAATTGGGTCTACTTTAATGACATTTTAGATTTTTTTTTAGGTTAAGTTAATGTTTTAACGTTCCTAGAGATTATATTGTTTCAAATATGCTTCTGTGTACTTTGTAAATATGATACGGATACTGTAAAATTCTAAACCTTCAGTCGCAAAACATGGGGTAAGGTCCATAAGGGGTTTTCAAAAAATTTTCCCAACAAATTGTAAAATTCGCAATATGGCGAATCAAGTTTAGTACAATAGTTTCAATTTTTCCTATTTTAATGCCTTTTAGCCCTCGTGTGTGGTAGAAGAAGGCTATAATACCACTAAAAATAACATAATAATTAATAACTGAATAATGAATGAATAATAATGAATAAACTTTTAATTAACCAACTTCATGGTTGTAATGCCGTACAATTTAAATTATACAAAGAATTTAGTACTATTCTCAGTTGAGAACAAAATCTGCCAAGAACCAAAATAAGTTGAAGGAGAAATGCCGTTCAGACTGAAACGTTTTAATGCCACATTTCTATATTTAAAATACCATAATAATTAATAACTGAATAATGAATGAATAATAATGAATAAACTTTTATTTAACCAACTTCATGGTTGTAATGCCGTACAATTTAAATTATACAAAGAATTTAGTACTATTGATTTCTATTCTCAGTTGAGAACAAAATCTGCCAAGAACCGAAATAAGTTGAAGGAGAAATCCCGTTCAGACTGAAACGTTTTAATTCCACATTTGTATATTTTGCAACACAGTGTTTAGCAGCCCTCTAACATATAGTTGTCGGCTGTCAATTGACATGCCTCGAGGCACCAAATCGAGGAAAATACCTCACCAAATCCAGGAAAACACCTCACCAAATCGAGGAGAACACGTCATCAAATCCAGAATAATTCAAATTCGTAGCTTTATTAAGTTGAATAAACCCTAAATATACCCTAAATTACACAATTCATTTTAGTCATTNTTATTAAGTTGAATAAACCCTAAATATACCCTAAATTACACAATTCATTTTAGTCATTCATTCATTCAGTCAGATTTACGGTACCGACTTGTACACCAAATTCAGGTATGTAGGGCAGGAAGATGGAAACTACCCACATCCCACAGAGTGTGAAAAATTTATTACGTGCAGCAACGAAATCGCACACAAAATAACGTGCCCTGACGGTCTCCACTTTGACCGCCATGCAGGCAGGACTTTGCGACTATCGTGAGAATGCAGACTGTCAAAACTGAAAAAAAAATTCTAAAAGACGAAGGCTGTGGAGGGTCGCACTAAAACCAAATCACCACATACCAATCACCCCCAATTACCTCCAAAATGACCAATCCCCACCAAATATGACCAATCACCAACCAATCACCAACCAATCATTACCAAATATGACCAATCACCAACCAAACACCACCAAATATAACCAATCACCAACCAATCATCACCTAAAATGACTAATCACGGTAAACTATGACCAATCACCAACAAATCACGACCAAATATAACCAATTACCAACCATTCACCACCAAATATAACCAATCACAAACCAACCACGGCCAAATATGAGCAAGCACCACCAATTATGACCAACCAAAGACCAATATCCTACTATTCACCACCAGATGTGACCAGTGACCACTAAATATAACCAATCACCATCGTATATGACCAATATCCAACCAATTACCATCAAATTGGACCAATCAAAGACCAATCGCCGCCAAATATGACCAATCAAAGACCAATCACCGCCAAATATGACCAATCATCAACGAATCACCACCGGATGTGACCAATCACCAATCAATCACCAGCGAATGTGACCAATCACCAACCAATGACTACCTAATGTGACCATTCAAAACCATTTATAACCAATCACCACCAAATATGACCAATCAGCACCTAAATATAATCAATCACCAACACATCACCACCAAATGTGACCAGTCACCGCCACGCATGACCCTGCTAAGGCACTCACGGGTCACGGGCGGTGCCACGGCTGGCCCTGCAGAGATATGCGACTACAAATGAGCCGAAACCTAAACCCAACCCTAAACCTTTTACGCTTATTGCAGTGTGTGAATAGTTTCCAAAAGTGAAACAATTCCTGCAAGAATAGAGTGCTTAATGTCAAGTCATTGAATCGGTACTGGAAACGATTTCACTAGTAAATCGTGGAAAATGTGATGACAAGGTAATTTAAGAGACTTCTGGCTCTGGTTCACAAAAGCGCAGCCAGGAGGTCATGGCGTCTCCCTTTCGCAGTTAGGATAGTTAGTTAGAGTTAAGCTGTATATAGAAACATCATATCATCATCTAGCTCTTAATAAATAATATTTATTAATACGTTTGAGCAAGTGTGTTTCATAGGTCAGTTATTACACGGCACTTGTCTTCACAAAAAACACGCCAGTGCTAAGGTTTTGTGGGTTCGCGGTGTCCAGCGTTTGCCGTTAGACACTACAAGCGGAGCAACAAATGATCTTTATGGGTCTGAAGATGAGAAAGCGCTTATGCGTATTCAAAACCATTTAAGAAATCTCTTAGAAATTACATCATATCCAGCTCACGGAATCTTGAATCAGAAACATAAGACGCTGGTAAACTACAACAGGAACACTGTTCGAGCAACCCTTCAAGATATAAGTGGGGAAGTACAAAATACAAATCGCAGTGACCAATGTGTGCACCAAAGCTGTGTTGAGATAATTGCCAGAAACATTTCTCCAACATCAGACAAATTCGAGCTCCCATTTTTTTGTAATTCATTCAAGTGACAACAAAGCTTCAAATGTGCCCATGGAGTTCACGCTGCTTCAACGAAACTACACGTTATTTTACGTTGTCGTTTTTCGAACGACAAGCAAGACATTTTGTTGCAACGTTCCCATTTGACGGTTAATGGATATTGCACGAGAGTCTTCTAGTGAAATTACAGGTTGTATTTACCAAATTACAGCAGTGTTTCATTAGCTTGGCATGTGGAAACCTGAGTCCTTTTTTAATTAAGAGAAATTTTTACGACAACGAGGACGAGGAATTTTTGTAGTACTGTTATAATTAAATTTCACGTTCAAGAATATTTGGAGCAATTAATATACAGAGACAATTTTTGTGTAAATAAAACGCAAGAAAAATAAAATCACTCTGAGCAAGATTCGTCGTGATTGTGTCAGCTTCACATACATTCATTGCATATTTGGATATATTCAGTGCTACCATAGTAGTATTGATACTTGGTGATAGTGAGATTGGTTGGTGAATCGTGGGTGATTGGTCATGCTTGGTGGTGATTGCTCTTTGATCTGTCATATTTGGTGGTGATTAGTCACATTTGCTGCTGATTAGTCCAATTCTGTGTTGATTGGTTGGTGGTTGGTCATGTTCCGTGGTGATCGGTCACATACAATGTTGATTGGTTGGTGATTGGTCATATTTGGTGGTGAATAGTTGCTGGTTGGTCATTTTTAGACGTCAATTGTCTTTGAACGGTCATTTGTGAGGTGATTGGTTGATTGGTTAGTGATTGGTTGATTGGTTAGTGATTGGTTTTCAGTTGGGCATTTTTGAACGTGATTGGTGTTTATAGATGGTGTTTGGCGGTGATTAATGCTGATTGGTTTTGATTGGTCTGTGGTGATTTGGTTTTAGTACGTGCCGGCTGTGGACGTCATATTTCCGAAAATTAAACTTGTTGCATGAAATTGAAAAGGTTTCTTCAATAAATTCAATATTCCAAAGTCATTAGTTTACTTTCCTGAGTTCCATGTACTTCACTAAAAATCGTATCATGATTTGCTATGAATACTGTGGAAATTGATTTTACTTTGAAATTAAAATTAGTTCGCCATTCCCAAAAAGTTAAACTGTAGAATACGTTTAGTCGGCCTAAAACGGTTGGATTTTAGGAAAACGGCCAGCCTAGACGGTTTAGGTTATTTAGGGATTGGATGAAGTAATTATAATCCCCCGTCCACGGACGGACTTGTTTGGCTAGTATAAGTAAATTTCAAATGTTATGTCATCTTTGCTTTCAAAATGCGAGCGTGCAGCACCAGCTCCCCCGTCCTTACATTATGTTTTGTAGAAGGTGCGTGCTTGTAGAAGGAATTGAGGAAAGGGTTGTGTATGTTCTCTGCTTTGATCAGAGTTGTGTTTGGAATTCGTCTTTTGTTGTTATCTTGATAACACGCAAATAAGGTTTTTACCTGCGGCGTCCGTTTTCTTGCTTTGCAAACAGATTGATAGTAATTCTGCAAGGAGGATGGTTGGAAAAGTCTATGACGGCTATTTCATCAGTCACCATCTCCAGTCAGGTCCGTCTTATGTATTTGTATAATTGATTTGTGAGACATTAGGAGTTGGTTGAACCGATAATTTGTTGAGCACTGTTAGGCTCACGTTTCTTTAGCTTCTTGCAGTTTCTTCTATTAAAGTATTTACAAAACCTCCATTCTTTAGTAATTACTTCTCCCACGATATATACTATTGCGTGCAATTCTCCTATATAAAGACTCAAGCCCTTTAATATCGCTACCTGTATAAATTGATATTCGCAGGGCGTGCAACCATGACATAGAACTGACGTAAATTAAATTGGTAGTGACACTGATTGTTACAGTTACTAGAAGGAAAGTTGAAAAGCACAATGTGGAAGAATGAACTTTCACTAATCTTCACTTCAGCATCAATGCAGCTTTCTCCTTCTACGTTGCAGACTGGAAAAGAGCTGTAGGGAGTGTGCCTCAAAACTAACGAATGCATGCTTACAGGAGGAGAAAGCTAGCTTTCTCTCCTCGAGCGATAGACGACAGAAGTCATGTTGCTCTCATTTTCCAGCAACAGTTGTATTTTGCGTTTCATTTTAGGTAGTCGCAAATTTCAAATCAGGGGCAGGAAACCTCCTAACTTCTGTGACAGTAGTGTGAAAATTTGTGTCTCTATTCAATTCAATTCTATTCAACCAGTCTAATTAGGTTCTACTACTCGCCCGAAATCTGAGGTTTCAGTCATCAATTACATTTTATGTGCGTCGTATTTTTGTCGCCATCACATTTATTAGTACTCGGTTTCTTTTAATGACAGATCTGCGACTGTGAAACCCAAAATTTCAGCATGCCTTTAGCTCATCAACTTGGAATTCCTTGGGACACCAAATCCCCACCGCTTCATTATCCTGTAAGATACTTTGAGCAATTGTCTTCGTTTTTATTTTCTACGCATAAATTAAGGCTGCCTTCAATCCCCATGTGGTTCCAATAGCCGCATATAGAATCGTACCCTAAATTCAGTTTATTTCTACAAGAAGCGCAATGATTTTCCCCAATTGGAATGGGCCTAATTTTATTCCCGAAAAAAACCCTTAGCAATTAATTCCATTGTGGGTTTGGTCTGCTGAGTCAGATTTTCTCCTATTTCTGAAAGGGGTTTTTTGTTGAATGAATTTATCATAACTAGATTTGACTTTCTCCAGTGGGGTAGATATGACACTTAATTAGCTTTATAATCGCATCATATTCCAGTATTTTCTTTCCGCCCTTGTTAATGTCATGTCGAGCTCACCTTTGTCATTCTGAATAGGAGCCAAATTTGTTACTTTATTGACCTAGATTCTCAAATTAACGGAAACAATTCTGTTATTTTTAGGACTCTGAGGAAATGCTTGTTGATGACTCAAACGTAGTGGTAAGATTAAACACATTCTTTCCGTTCATAAATTCGTGTATTTTTATTAGTAACATAGTGTAGTAATACTTTACCGTGTTAGAACTTTTGCCATATCTACGAATTCATTATTCATTATACATCAATCAGCACAAATTTATTTAAAGGAAGTGGCATGCGAACTTTGATAAAATCTAGTGACAAAGAGATATTTGATTTTTTTCGAACTACACACCTACGACATTTAAATCGGGTGACCCTCCAAAACGTTTGATATATAAATGTCCTGAAAAAATTAACTCTTACTTTGATGATTATTTTTAAGTTGCACCGGATTTTATCTACAACCATTAACAGTGGGGTAAGCATTAACACGGCGGGAAATCAATTCCGGTGATACCAAAGTCAGGATTTCAGAGTTAAGGCCATGGAAACTAATCTACGAAAACCAATTGAAGACAATCGGTGGTATCTCCAGCTCACTTAATAAATAGGCGACGGATATACATTTGAAAGGGAAACAGAGAGACAGCGTGTTTTCATAAAGTAAGATTACACACGCTGCGTAATAAAAAGTCAAGGATGTAAGTTCGTGACACATTTATTAACCAGGTTTGAAATTTTTCGAAATAAAAAATACTTCAATTCTTTCCCAAAATTTTCGAGTTACGGATTACTAAGCTGAATTAAAAGCTTTGACTCCACGTGCTCCACTTTGGTACTCTATGTGAAGTGGTGTTTGTTTTGGAAGCTCAGTTTTTGGTCTGTTTATAGTTTCTCTCGATAAACTGCTTGCCAACGCTGGAGCCAGCGTTTTGACCTACGATTATTATAGTGCTTAATAATTAATTTACCAAAAACATTCCCTAAATCGTGCTTGAGAACTCATCATAAATGGCATAAAAATGGAATTAAAAAAAATTTCCGTGAGTGTACTTTCTTTTATCGACCATGGAATGTAGATGGGGGAATTAGTGAGTGGCGCAAAAGGGGAAGATTTTATAGAAATTTTACATAGGGAAAAATAAGGAGACAAAAAAGACTTTCTTAAGGAGACAAAAAAATTTAATCTCCGAAAGACCTCGAAAGCGTCAGAGACCCACTTTTCCCTTAAAACCAGGAGTAGAGCAAGATTGAAAAATGTACAACGAGCGGACGTGACGTTGCATATGAAATTAAGATTTGTCTTCTTGTTTGGAGAAAGCATCCGCACTTGCTCCTCGCGTTTGAATTTCAAGTGTACGGCTTATAAACTTATGGTGGCACTGTGGGTTTTGCCTTACTTTTTTTTCA
>JABASL010001281.1:0-11475 GCA_019775825.1 Neanura muscorum
ACTACTTAACCTTTATAAAAATAAATCGAATTTTGATTTTGGGTCTTTTGGGCTTTACATATTTTGTTGAAAACTAAATGCCGGATTAAAATTTTCCACTCTGTCAGTGAAAAGGTCGCGATTTTTATATAAGTAAAGTAGAAGAAGGAAATTTTGGGTTTTGGAGCTTTGACCCCACGGATAATGGTTCAAAAATCAAAAATAAAATATAGCTTGCTTTTCCCACCCGTTGCACGCTTAGTGACTCAGTTTCCTTTTGAACGCTTAGCTAATAAGAAGTCTGAAGCCGACGTCTATCAACAATTTAGTGACATGGAGCAAATGGAAGCAATACTGGAAGGACTTGGAATGGACCAGTATTTCGGCAAATTTGAAGGTAGTATCATAGTTTTACATAATTTTTCACACGAAATAATCGACGCTTAATAGGGTAGGTAAATTTGGTTTAGAATTCGACTACGGGATTGTAATTAAGGTTTCATTAAATTGAATATTACGACTGAAAATTAAAGTTATATGAAACACTTTAGGTTCAGGGATTTTATAACGGAAGTCTTGGATGTATAGTGAAAGATAACTTCCGAATTTTAGAAAAATTTCAGGGAAATTTGAATTCTCGAATTATTGCTGGTGGATTTGGGAAAAATGAGTTTGAAATTCTAGAGAAAACAATTGAAATGTGTGTAGTTGGTTACTTCATTACTAATGTTTTGATTTTTAGATGCCGGAGTTGACGACGAGATCTTCCTAGAACTGACAATGGACGAGATCATCAAAATAATTGGGGTTGAAAAAATAGGACCGGCCAGGAAGCTCAAAATTCGCTTGGATTCAATCCGGACAGGACAGGTGTATAAATGTAGCATTTGTTCTAATGGTTATATTACACCTAAAATGTTGATGTTTCATTTAAATGAGAATCATGGTCTTGATAAGCAATCCACCTATAAATGCTTTCATTGTCCAGATTCACTACACACCAAAAAGTCGTTTCTGAGGCACCTTAGGAAAATTTTCAAAATTCACAAGAATCTTGAAATTAGTGCGGATTGTGTCGCCCCTTCTGTTGTGGTGGCTTCGGGCAATGGCTGTAGGTTTGTTAGGAAGGGAAAGCGTTCTCTAGGCTTTTTGCAACCCCTTATGTATGATGTTAACGTGAGTGAGGGGGAAGTGAAGAAAGAATCCGCAGTAGATCTGCTATACGAAGCAGCGGCAGTTTTTAAGGCAAGGGTACTGGAATCAGGGAAAGTCCTCCTCTCTGTTGGGGAATCCATATTTGAGGGTGCCAAGAACCTTTTAGAGAAGTACAATGACGCTATCTCTGAGGTGGGGGCTTTAGATGTAAATGATGGGAATAAAAAAATAATGGCTCAACTGCAACATCTATTTCAGCCAATTGATACCAAACACAAGTTTGACAAATATCTTCAAAATAACGGTAAACTAATCATGCCAAGATCTATCACAATTGGTACTGAAATAAAAAACTCCTCAAAAGGTCAGGTATATAAGGATGTCACGTTCCAATATGTATCAATTAGGGAAACATTATCTCTTCTCTTCAAACAGGAAAATTTCTATAATTTGCTAAACTTTTCGAATTCTAGCTCCAATTTGATACAAGAGTTTAGGGATAAAATCGTGGCAGCAAAAATTTTAGACGTCGCTGAGCATGATGTGCTATTCATTAACATCTATAACGACGATATGGAGCCATCTAACGTTTTGGGTTCGAAAACTGGAATTCATAAGCTCTCTCAGTTTTATTTTTCTATTATGAATCTCCCAAAACACTATCTATCGTCTCCATGGAATTGGTTTTTACTAGCTTCCATTAAATCAGGGATTTGAAAAAATCACCCGATAATTGTGTAGTATCACATATTGAATGACGAGCTGATTAGTTTGTGGGAAAATGGTTTATCAATTACCGTGAACTCACACGTGAAAACAATTCAGATTTGTCTAGGACAAGTTCAAGGAGATAATTTGGGGCTAAATGGTTTGCTCGATTACTCGGAAAGTTTTGTGGCTAATTTTTACTGCCGAAAGTGTAAGATGCACCGGGATAGATGCCATCATTCAGTCGAACAGGATAACACATTGATCAGGAATAGAATCAACTATGAGTCTGACCTAGAATTAAATAATTCTGCTGAGACGGGAATTAAATTTTCCTCTGACTTCAATCGTCTTCCCTATCATCATGTCACAGACATGTGGACTTTTGATTTCCAGCATGATGTATTAGAGGGGGTGGAAATTGACGTTGTAAAATTGATTCTTTTTCATTTGGAGAAAAGTGGAATCCTCACAATCAGAATGCTAAATTGCAGGCTAGCTTCGTTCCGCTACGGTAGGCATTTCTCAACTATGAAACCATCTCAACTGAAGGAAGATGTGTTATAGGCAGCGACAAAGAAAAAGAAGCATTTTTTGAAAAGGAAAGTAAAGCGGAACTTGTCACCAAAAAATTCAAGCCGGAATTTATCAAAAAACAAGGCACGGCAGATTTTGTCACAAGCATTACAGAAATCCTCTAATCGCAAAGTAAAGCAGGGTAATCCAGCGATCCCTTCCTCCCAAAAAAGCTAGGACAGAATTCTTCATATATGCTCTGTTTAATACTTTGTCTGCCATTAATAATTGGGGACTTAGTCCCAGAAAACGATAAATATTGGAAGTTCTTATTGTTCAGGGAAATAGTTGACTTAATTTTATCCCCTAATATCTCAAGGACAGGTGTAAAATTTCTGAGACTGCTCATTAAAGAATTTTTACAAACCTACTTACGTTTAAACCCAGGGGCGCATTTAAAACCAAAGTTTCATTTCCTTACCCACTACCCTGATGCCATTCTTCATGTTGGTCCTCTGAGGTACTGTTGGTCAATAACTGGGGAGAGTAAACACAAGTTCTTTAAAAATGTAAGTCATGCGTGCGGCAATTTTAAAAATATGCCGTATACTGCATCATATCGTCATCAGTTAACGCAATGCTTCCGCATAATGACCAACGGATATGTTCCAAAGCCTTGTTTTAATTCCTACGAGGCAATTGGTATTAATGATTTTAAACATAAAGATTTGGTAAATGATTTTCTTCCCAACATTATGGAAGTAAATGTTACGAATGCAGTTGAGCTTAATGGTTGCAGATTTCAAGTGGGAACGATAACGTTGCTGTCCGACTCCGTGTGTTTTGAATTCAGAAGGATCGACGATATTATTTTATATAAAGACAAGGTTTATGCGGTTTGCTCGAAATTCAATTCAGAATTTTCTATTCACTACCATGCATACAAATTGACGCAAGCGGACAACAAGCAACTAGTTGACTTAGAACATTTAGCCTATTTTCTTCCACTTTATATAATGCACAACTATTTAGACAGTTCTTTTGACTACGTCATAATTGCGTATCGTAACTTTTGAATTAACAAAATTTTGTCAATCTTTTCATGCATAATTTCAAACGGAGAAATTTGAATTTTCATGAGAATCTTGAAATTAAAATTAAAAAAAATATTTTGAAAATTTCCGACAATCTTTTGATCGCGCGAGCAATACGGTGTAGATTTTCGGGTATTGTGTTTTTGTTTATTTGAATTTTGTTTTTAAATAGCTTTACNAAAAAAATATTTTGAAAATTTCCGACAATCTTTTGATCGCGCGAGCAATACGGTGTAGATTTTCGGGTATTGTGTTTTTGTTTATTTGAATTTTGTTTTTAAATAGCTTTACTTTTAATATAAATCTAGACAAACCTTTGACAAAATTAATGCCACATTCATGGAAGTGTTGAAGTTGTCAATATTTTGTTGAATTTCTAAAACTTTCAAATATTTAGGCTTAGGTGTTTCTAATAAAACTAAAGTAAATTTAAATTTGAAATAATCATATCATGATACCCAAAATTCTAAACTAAAATTCGGTTATCGGTAGATTTTGAGAAGTTTTTTTTTCAATATTTAAAAAGTTTTATTAATAAAATTGTTTATGAAATAGAGAGGAAGGACCTCATAAATCTTTTTCTTGCATTGTTAACTTTTTTTGATTTTTTAAATTATTTTCACGTAGATAATAAGCTTTAGAATTGCGAACTTAAAAGTGCATCATTTTCATGAAATATTGTTTTTGAAATAACCTAAATGCGCTTCCGTAGCTTACTGCATAGTTCGAAGAAAAGATGAAAAGTGGGAGGAGTCATCAGTTGATTTGACACTTGTACTAGGATTTTAGTCATTTACTAGTAAAAGCGTAATTGACTAATTTCCTGATTTGACTCTTCTCCTGCGACATAATATATATAATTTAAAAAAGGGAATATTTCTTTTTACAAGTTGTACCTAATGCGTTTCTTTACAAGTTGAGCATTTTCTACGGTAAGGTTTCTTTTTACAAGTTGAACTTTATTACAACACTTTTAGGGTTTAGAGTTAAGTTTAGGGTTAGTATTTGGGTTTAGACTTTATATACTTGTTTTAATTCAAATTATTGTTATTCGAAACAAAATTTTCTTCGGCAATCTGTAGCAAAAAACAATATTTTGAGAAATATAATACTTCCGCAACAATATTTTGCCTTTATTTTTAGAAATTACAAACCCCTACGAACAACACTGGCTCGCCATATACCTTATCAAAAGACTTAACACCTTTATCAGCAATACCTGGTTCCTACGGCATACAACGAGCTCTAGATTTGGCCAACAATGTAGACCAGGTCCATACAAAAACCGTTTTACTCATTAACTAGAATTTATTTTTAATAAATTTTAATGATAGCCCTTTATTTCTGATTTGCAGTTTACTTCACACAGACTACCGGACACCGGTTTGTGGTCATCGAGCAGCGATTATTTGGTGGAGACCCTCAGTTATAGAGCTGATGACACTACTCCAACGGGAAGGTACGCTGCCCGTTCAAATATTTTCCCTTCAACCTCCGCGTCATCAAAATTATCCATTCCAAATCGAGAACACCGCGAGCAAAGTCACACATCTATTGCCCAGACAAAATTTACTCTCTACCACTTTGTAAGTTACTTATACCCCTAATATTGTCTAATTTTGTGTATGAAAAATTTATCACTGTCTCTTCTTTACGTAAAATGATATCGAGGAGGTATTGCAGAAAGACCCAAAAGGTTGTGCGGCACTCAGACAGATTGCGGCACAAAAGTTCGTTTCCAATGAAACCCGCAATGTAGTTGTAGGTATATTAGCGAATAACTTGTTCCACTCATTGGGCCTGTAGTAAGCAATTCAAAATTCAAAGTTTGGTTTCAAAATTGGCAGAAAAAGTTTTAACAATTTTCATTCTTGCAGCCCCAGTAAATTTGCAGTGGAGGAGCTTGCAAAAGATTTAGTGAAGAAATTTCCAAAGATGGAACAACCCTTAGAGGAGCATGGGGGCTACGATATGTACTACTACTTTGAAAAAGGATTCAAACATGAGGGGTCTCCTGCAGGAAAGGTTGCAAAACACAAGAGCGGCTCACCTTAAGTCTCTGGCTATAAAAAAAACTGCGGAAAAAGTTCCAAATGCGGAATGCACCGAAACTGCGAATTCATCTTGGAATGAAGAATCTGGTACGAAGCTGTTCTTGTGTCGTATATATTTAGTAACTTATACTTAGTACTTATATGTAATATTTTTGTCGGTTTCATGAGTTTCAGTGTTTTTATTTTAGGTCCTAAAGATGTACGCCCGTTGCCGGATGGTCAACTGGAATACATGAGTAAGGAGAATGAGAAGGAAAATGGAATAAATATGATGAAGGATACAATTTTCCAAAGGAAGTTTTTTATTAAAAATAATTCGTTTGAGTTGGTGGCAGAAAAAATACCGCGCCTCGTAGACACAGCAGGAATGGTACATACCGATTTTTTTTTAATTTTTCATTAGAGCTTTTCTCCTTACACATCACACACTCAAAAGCATTATATTGAGTATTAATTTATTTATTTTAACGCAGATCGTACAAGACTTTAATGCTTGGTACCCACAGTTGAAAATGAATGTGCACATCACGTGGCCATTAATTGCGTCCAACTTAGTGGATTATTTTGAAGATAACCACATGTGTTTAAAGGATAAGCTTCAAATCCAAATCCCATCCAGAGAGCTATCGGAATGTAATCTTTGCTACTATTACTCTAACAAAAGAGTTTTATTAAACAATTCAATAGAAGTTAAAATAACCGTATGCTTCCTTCTTTAATTTTAATATAACTTTATTTTCAATTTCAGGTCAACGTAACATGGCGGGCTACCTTTTCTGCTTCCAAACTCTGGTAAAGTATTGGTAGAAGATCTTCCGCCAAAGCTCCAGGATAATCCGACTCATGCTGAATGCTCCACCGATGAGACCAGTCCGACCACTGCAGCTGAGAGTGGGGAATGCTCCCACGCTATCAACCTTAGAAATCCTAGAAAAAGAAGTATTACCGAAAAGAAACAAGAACTGGCAGCGAAATTCGCGTTGAAGCGCCCGAAGAAAACTCCTACCCAAAAACAACCGAACAGAGGGCGCGTAACTTCATCCATGAAAAATTGTACAATCCTTACATCCTTGGAATCTTTGATCCGTTTTCGGCCTGTAAGTAGTGAATTGTATAACAAGTTTTGAATGCCTTGAGATAAAGCACATACTTCTTTATTTCCATAGAATCAAGAAAATTTGAAAGACTTTCTCGAGAAAAACACAAGAAGACACCCATTCATTTTAGTATTGGGGGATTCCGGCTGGCTCCTAACGTCGCCCACAGATTCAGCGCCGTTCTTCGTGGTCATCACTAAATACGCCATACCATGCAGAGATCTCCTTCAGGCACTTGATACGTGCTTTAAGGCTATCTACTTGTTTAACCTAGAATATCCTCCGGAGTGTGAGTGCATCTGGAAATTCATAGAAGTTTGTGTGTACAATAAGAAGTATAAACTAGGCGAACTAAATCCAAACGTAAAGCGATTGGTGGGACAAATCCTTCCGCAAATAACGCTTCAATAGTTACATTAGACTCTAGCCATGCTGCTGGTTTGTGAATATTTAAGCTTTGAGTTACTGACTTAATTTTATTCCGGCCTTCTCGATTTAAAAACAAAATTACTTCTTTATATAAATATAATCATATTACAATTAATCGTAAGGTATCAAGAAGTTTGACTAAAACTACTTCATACATTATTAATTAATATTTTTTTCAAATTAACCTTCTTATATGCTAACCGTCCTATTTTTCAAATAAACCATTTGCTCAACCAATAAATAATTGCTTCAAATAAATTGAAAACCCAACCGAACTCTTGAAGTTTTTATGCGATTATTCTAAATATTCTCTAATATTCAGTAATTTAGAGTGAGTGAATTTTCTCCACTGGAATGTTAATAAGTTTCAATATACGGGCTAAGTGACTTCTCAATGGCTTCGTAGTATTTTCATCGCAATAAAGATGAGTGCTGAATTTTCTCTCCGTGCATGGAGAGAAAATGCTCTGTTTTTCGGCAAAGTTTGTCACGGAATCTTCCGTGAAGGAAGGCAGTGGGGAGGGCTGAGCTTGGAAAAAGGAAAACAATGAGTACCCAGTACTTATTACTGGGCCTTGCTTCGTAGTTGGCATTGGAAAATAATCCTTTCCATAGTGAGTACCCAGTGCTTATTACTGGGCCTTGCTTCGTAGTTGGCATTGGAAAATAATCCCTTCCCTTTGCACTGAAAACTCGGCGGCGGCCGATTTTTGTGTTCATTCGGTTCTGCAGCAGTGAATTTCCGGTGTAACTTTGAGAAAATTTTTAACTGTGCAAGACAACAAAATATCTAATAGAGCTGCGTAAAGCCTTTGGTTACAACTAACCGACTAGTGTGGGTTGGGCGGTGGTTGCTTGGCTACTCATTGCATGTTTGTGATTAGTGATGTAAGTTTTACTCTTTAATTACTTCCTCACCAGAAATTGAAGGCTGGGTTTAACCCATGGGTGAAAGGTTACCACGCGGAGCAATGGGTGAATTTTGAAAGTTTTTCTTGTCGACGAAACGGATGAGAGTTACTTTCATTTTAGCGGGTACGAGGGAAAACAGCGTATCTCCTAGGAGTTAGCGCCTTGGATGGGCCACTTCCGGTCAATCCAAAGTTGACATTTTGTGCTCCGGGATCAACACATGCTTTCCTATGAAGTATGGCTTCTTTGCACGATCCATTGGAGAAGGAGTTATTGACCCCGAAGGAGTGGTTACAGGCTACTAGGTCATGCGTGAAAGTTGAGCATCTGGATTAGACGGACAAATTTTATTCATGTCATTTTTTAGGTTAAAGGTGAATGCACGGTGTCCGGAAGGGGTAGTCTCGTGGGGTGTTTTACAAGCGGTCAAATCAAGACCGACATTTGTTTCTCCGGGATGTTTCCTTCCAAGTATAGGCTTGTTTTGTACTATCCATTGAAAAAGTGGTTTTTAACCCGTAAGGAGGGGTCACAGGTCAAGGGGACATACGTGCGAGAAATTCACCTCGAGTAGGCGGATAATTTTTGCTGAGATCATTTTAGCGGTTATAAGGAAACGCACGGTGTTCCCCAACGCGGTGGCCCTCTTAAAGGGGACTTATGTTTCCATTTGCAACTTTTAAAATTCCATTTGCTTGACCTTTGCAACTATTTTATTTGCAACTTTTTGCGGATACGGCAACAGCAAAGCAGTCCTAAACCTGGTTAAAGAAATCGAAAAATCAGGTAATCGCATAGTTACTTCATCCAAAAACTTTTTACTTCATCTTAAAAAAAGTCGGCCGAGTTGGCTCAGTGGTTAAGACATCAATGCCTCTCCACTGGCCTTCGTGGGACTAGAGAATAAGAACAGAAAGTCAGAAGTGAAGCTCCGGCGGTGTTGCTGATGCCACTGGGATGCTGAGGAATCCTGTATGAAGGATTCCATGGTTGACCGGCGGCTCACGTACGCATAACCACTGCCCTTGATCTCATCTGGATTAGTACGCAAAAATCACTAGATTTTTCTTAGAAATCTCCTGCTGTACTAAAAAAGAAAGTTCTGGATAAGAATTTTTTTACTTTCTCTTTTTCTAGGCTCTAAGCCTGCAGTTATTATTCGCAGAATTTTTTTTTAATTTTTATCAGCGGATACTATAGTTACCGCAAGGAATCTTAAAACTACTTAAATTCTCTCTAATGTCAGAGGGTCTAAATTTTGTGAGACCGTAAATGAGTATAATTTGTTTTATTTTATAATCCTATTGGCTATTGCACCTTGCTTAAATTACTTGTTCTAGTGTTTCCTTGAATCCTCGAGTGTATAGTTCCCATTCAAGTTTGAAATAATTCAATGTGTAAATCTTTATCATGAAATCAAATAAAACGCAGGTTTAAGCTAAAAAATCAACCAACTCATCAAAACTAAGTGTAATGTTTAGTTACGGAATTTTATGGATTTAAAAGAATAAAAGGCACGGATGGCTTAGGTTAATTTTGCTGCAGATCATGAACAAGATTATAACGTTCAGACTCGTGCTAGGAGTATTAGTTTGAATTTATCATTGAATATTTCACTTACTATAATGATCATCTTTACTATCCATTTTAGAATTTTTATGTTTGTCTTCTTTTCGCGAGTAATACGACACAACCCAGTGAAGGTCGCACAGGGTTCAAAATTTGAACCATAATCCCAAACATGTCATGACCATGCTACTGTAAGGAGCCTCAGGTGACGCTCATTGCTCCGGGTGAAGTTTTCAAAAAGTTGTTTCAGGGGTTGTATTCTATAGGGTATGCTTCTTAAAGAGAGAATGAGTGAGTGGGAAATTTGAAAGGCATTTTAAAATTTTTCACTCTTCTGGTCCTCTGACTCGGATTTCTCCCTTCAATCGACAAAATGGTATATCATTTTAACTTTGACCGAGCCTAACTTGTACGATTTTAAACATATCTGCACGAAATTTAGTACATGGGTTCTGAATCACAATCTTAAGAGTGCTGTGAATTTTTTTTTCGTAAAATAATTCGAATTAATTAAGTTTTCACTTAATTCAAGTTTTGTAAAATATTTCTTATGAAAAATCGCATAGAAAAAGGGAACATATGTTTTCGCTAAGCACGTTTTTTTTTAGAGAAAGAACAATGGGGAGACTTATCCAGCCATCCCTATTTGTAAATCGTGAACTCGAGTTCGATTATGGTGTTCGTTGGACTACCTCTTCTTGATGTGGTCCTTGAAGTGGCAAGTATTTCGTTAATAGGTTACTATCGTTTATTGTGCTTTATTTGGTACCTGGTCCTCAATAGGGAATTTCATCAATTTTAGAATAATTTTTAATTTTCGTCACACACATCAGCGATACCCCCCACGTGTCACGCAGGCGTGACAAACATTTTCATACCCCTCCTCGTCCCGAAGCGTGACATACTTAAAGTATAACCCCAACAAGTTTGGCGGACCTACGCTGTCACAACAAATTTCATTCCAAATTATATATTAAAATATTAGGATAAACGTTAGCAATAATTTCTTACGCTGTAACCACGAAATACAATTTTTATTTATTTTCGCAACTTACCGCACAATGTTGCCAACATGTAGGCGGATGGCTGTAGTTTGTGACTTTTAGTAACTCCCGGATATCTTAGTGGAAAGCGGAAGTATAAAAAGGCCTCACGCAATGAATTAGGGGTGCAAGGATCATAATAAAACAAGGGAAAACAGAACAAAGCAGTATATAATGAAGGGAATCTCTACCCGATTTGGGTGAGCCCTTACGTGGGGCGCTGGGCCAATAAATAAATGGACAGCCTGGACTCCGAGTAGGGGTCTGACCTTTTGTAGGCCCAAATCAAGGGGTCTTTATTTACCAAAATACCTTTTGCTAGTTCGTAGCACACATGAACAGCGAATCGGTGGATTATCAGCTGGAATGGTTAGGGTTACGTAATGGGTGACTTGTGTCACAAAAGACGGATCACAAATAGGGAATAAATAAGTCACCTGTACTGGAGGTCGTAAACAAGACTAACAGAATTTGGTGACCTCAGGTCACAAAAGGAAAAGACTAAGGCTGGTGACGTTAGGTAGTGGTTGGATCCAGGTGAGACGGCAGGTGTTGGGTCTTGGACGTCAGGATGAGAAGTGTTCGTCCAAAAATGATGAATTTTGTGATTTGATCTGGCTCTTCCTCTGAGCTGCATGCCAGAGCAAAAGTGGAAATTTCTGGTTTTGAAATTGGGATTGGCGGGGTTGGAAACTGAGAATACGGGGAGAAGCGATTTTAAAATCGCTTCAACATACTTGGAGAAACATTACCAGTTCGGGTGTTCTAGCGTACACAGAAGACAGATAGACAGAGTGTTCCCATAATGACTTGGAAGCAAAGTTTTAATAATTGTTTAACATGGTCGGTGAAGTCAAACGATAGCGTATCCTTTACTCGAGGAGGATTCAGGAAATTTATTGTCTATATTCAAGGCTTT
>JABASL010001282.1:0-11471 GCA_019775825.1 Neanura muscorum
ACGAGTAACGAGTAATGAGTACGAGTAACGAGTAATGAGTACGAGTAACGAGTAATGAGTACGAGTAATGAGTACGAGTAGGAAATCCGAAAATTCCTAATTGGCTTTCTATTCAATTTCAAAGTTTTTATATAAACTTTTGTCTTGTTTTTAAAAGTTTTAAACGTAAATTTTTAAAAAAACAAAAAAGCTTACGAATGATGACATTTGATGCGAGTGTTGGTGGTAGACAGAAAAGAATGACCAAAAGGTCAGCAACTGCCAAATTTAAAATGAAGAGATACGTGACTGAGGAGCGGAAGCGAGGAGATCGAATGACCACAAATACAACAAGCGTATTTCCAACGAGACCCACGGTGAAAATAATAGCGTAGACAATAGTCAGAATTAGGGTGAGGGGTAGAGCATGTCGATAGATTGTGGCTTCAGGGGTCAAAGGTACAATTTGTCCAGGTGACATGACCTCAGCTGCTACTGTTCCAAGTGGACCTCCACCCGGGTCAATTCCTGTGACCTGATCCATATCAGAGGGAAGTTGGAGAAGAACTGATCCTCATTTCACCCTCTGCATCTCTTCTTCAACTTTCTCCAGCACTTTCACCCTTATGACAAAGTCACAACTCAACTTTTTTCCTGACAGTTGCCAATGTTCCAATGTTTTGCAGCATTCGTCCACAAGAACAAAACTAAGTTTCCACGAAATTTGAGAATGTTTCCCAAAGCAAATAAATTTCTATTTGATGAGAATTCTTAAGTATTTGATATCCTAAACGTCCATGAAACAAAATAAATCACAAAAAACTTTCCAATTAAATTCCAGTCTTGATTCAATTGTTTCAATAATTCCCAATATTTGTCTCATTACTTGGCGTTCAGATTACTGTAATTTATTCTCTAATACTTTATTTGCGAAATTTCTCAACCTTTTGCTCACATCGAAATTTTGTAAACAAAATACGACAAAAGTCTTATTTTAATAAAGTAAAATCGACCTTAACGTCCACTTCTTCCAAGACCAGCTACAACACGTCCAAGAGCCCTCAAATTCAATCCAACGGCATCAGCATTACGATCCTAAAAGTTCAAAATTTATTTGCAAGTTTTTAATTTATACATGCAAAAAAAAAACGGAAAAAAAATCTATTAAATGCGTTTTATTATACCTGCCCCCGAGAAAAGTAGGTATTGTCTACGGCAAATCGATTTGATGTTGCATTATAAACTTGAGTTTGTGACACAGTCTGAAAATCAAATGTGGATTAATTAAAGGTCAAAAGTCAGTGAGGTCACACATTATTAAAAATGACATGTTAAGTTGTTCTTGATGACAATTTTTTAATAAAACGTTTCACTCACTTTAACTGGAAATTTCCTATAAGGGTTAGGTCCAAGTACATTCGGATTACCCCCACCGCCACCACCTCCTAGGGGAAGTTGAGGTAGACCCTTGAAAAAAATATTACAAATTTTACCACAAATTCGAATATGATAAATGAATATTTAGCTGGATTAATTTTGAAAATTCTAAAAGCCACACCTCAGATTCTTGTAAAACAATAAGTCTTCAATAAAAATATAAATACTTACGCCAGAAAATGGGGCCAGGGTCAGGGTCAACACGCCAAGTAGAATCGCAATCTTCATTTTGAAGTTCGAGTCGAGATTTTACGTAATTTTGGAAGAAAAAACTAGAAATCGAGTCTAGTGTTAAAAAAAAAACTCAAAGATTAAAACTGATTAATTGAAATACAGAATCAGCGTTCGCTTTTTATATGGATTTCGGTGTGATCTAATTTCTACATGGGAACAATTAAGTTCTAGGACAAATGAAATACTTGAGCAGCATTCCAGTATTGGAATTCCAAGCTAATGAATCTTAAATATCTTAATATTTTTATAAATTGCTGAAGTCAAACGTTTCAGGAACAGAAATTCGTTTCTCAGCAACAAAGTTTTAGAACAAGGTCAACAGCGTCAGCACATAGGAATCAACTGTAATTGCGCTTGTGCTGACAAACGGAATTGCTAAGAAGTTCTTCAGAACGTTAAAATACTTGCAGCTTGGCGTAATGGAATTCTTGAAGCTTTGTGTCAATTGGCCAATTTGGAATTTAGGGGGAAGTGACACAATCAAGAATTTGACATGAAGAATTTGACACGAATCAATGGGAGGTCACGTCATTTTGTCATGACCTAATTGATAGGATGACAATATTAGTATAAATAGAGCCATATTTCATTTGAATCCTTCATGTCACAAGTTTCAAACTTTTAGTTTTACTTTTCAGTTGACTTTCTTAACTTCTGCTTTTAAAAAAGTTTGAAAGTAAACTTTCGACCTTTTGTGGTAAGCAAGATGCTTCCGTTTGTACTCTTGTCCTGTCTCCTTGCATCCACTTACGCCGTTCCAGTATTCCATGAGCATGGACCACATGTTGTAAGTTGACTTTGAAAATTCCCGCTGTCAGACATTTTTTTTTTTAGAAATATTTTGATTAATTATACTAAAGTTGGAGAGGATTTAGAGAGGCGTTGTGAATACGTTACGTTTTATCCAGCATTCTAAATAAAGCCATTTTTTGTGAATAGGTTCGACGAGTCCGACAGCAACCAGGAAATCCAGTTGAAGGCCTCCAGGTAAATACGTCAATTTCAATGAAATTTTTTAACTTTTTCGTTTTAACAAACATTTAAAGCTTAAAAACTTGAAGTTGTGCATTAGGCCTCCATCTAATTTCAAAATTTGATGTTTCAGCTAGGAGATATTCTGAGTCTGCGTAATGGCGAACCACCTACAGATTTTCAGTGGAGATTTCCAACTGATGTAAGACAAAAGACTCCAGACAAAAGACTCCAGATGAATCCTAATGCCGATATTTTTTGTATTATTTCAGAGTCTGGGAGGTGCTGGAACAGCGCAAGCTATTACCGCAGGTGGAGGTACACCCGCTGTAGCTGCAACTCCTGGAAGAGGAGTCGGAGGTACTGGTGGAGCAGCCGGTGGAAATGGTGGAGCGGCCGGTGGTCTAGGAGGCACTGGAGGTCTTGGCGGGGCAGGAGGAGCATTGGGCAACGTAGGCAGGCTTCGACATCCATACTACAAGCTCGCTCGAGAATATCCGTTACACGGGCGAAACGCACACTACTACGCGGGTAACGGTAGGAAGTACGGACACTCAAAAAATCGCGGAGTCATATTGGTACCAGCCGGCGGAGCTGGTTCTGGTGCTACTGGTGCAGGAGCTGCAACCACGGGAACGGGTACTGGAGCCGCGGGAACTGCAACTGGAACTGGGAGTGGAACCGCGGGAACTGGGACTGGAGCCGCAGGCACTGCTGCCGGAGCCGGGACAGCAGCTGGAAGCAACTTTCCATACCCAGGCTATGACATCAATAACACCTTCGGAGTTCACGAAGTTCTGCGAAGCAATCTAATCGGTGTTGTGGTCTGATAAGTTATTTAAAAATTTTTTTTTAAAGTTTTAACATTTTCTCTCTACTTCTTACGTAATTATCGTTTGGTAATTTAACTCCAATTTTTAAATCTTGGACGCAATTCTGGAATTCTTACGTTTATTTTTCAATAAAAACATGATACGGCTTTCCAAAATCTTTAAATTTCGATGTATAAATACCCATTTTGCTTTAGTTTAAGATAAATATTGATTATTAATAAATTATAAGCTACATGATATAAGCAACATTTCATAAGGCACTGTCAATTGAGTTGATTTTAGAAATTCCAGTTTTGAACTGTACCATTTTTCTATTGGTTAGGTTTAAATCCGAAATTGACAGTTGGAAAATAAAGGGATGAAATGGACGGTTGTAACTCTTGCATGCTTTAACGAAGAAAAATTTCAGAAATTGTTTTACAGCTCTTCAAAGTAGGCCACTCGGGATTTTGTAGAAGGAGTGCGAATCTGTTGTTTAAGGACAACAATTTTTAATTATAAATGGTTAGAAATGTTAACGTTTAGAAAATGTTTGTTTGGAAAAATGTGAAGCAAACCTTCTTTAACGTTGAGTATTTATTGTCTCCTGCCTCCACTTGTTCTTCATGCAATTGATCCAGTTTATCTTCCTTCTCTTCTAATTTGAGTACTTTAATTTCTGTTCGAAGACCTTTCATTTGATCCTGCAGCGCTTTACTTTTTTTGATATACTGCGCACGCTCTTGTTCAATTTGTTCCTCAACTTCGTTTCCCTTTATGTCAGCCACTGTTTGCATTTGCATTGGGATTGGTAAATGACTAGGAGTGGTCGGCTGAGGTATAGGAATAGAACGAAGAACAGGTGGCGGTTGTGCATGGGGTTGACTATTCTGACGCTCATGGGCAATTGCAGCTTCCAGGAAATTATTTGTCAGGGAAGACTCGTGACGGATATCGAGGAACGGCGATTTGTAGTAATTTTTCTTGAGCTTCTTTTAGATCAAGCCGAGTCTGAAGGAGTTCTGTTTTGAGTCGATCGGCTTCAACTGAACGCTGATCTGCTTCTACCTGGGTTTCACGCATGCGCCTCTCCATAAGGAGTTTCTCTTCCTCAGTCTATAAATTAAAGGAAAATAAATGTATGATTCATTTGCAGATGGTTTAGTGATAATTATGCTGTAATATTACTCGTATGGCTGATTGCCGAATTCGTTGGGCTTCTCTCTCGGCTTCTGAAGCCTTTTGATTGAGTAGAGAAGCCTCTTCCTCGGCTACACGTGACTTTTCGGCGAGAAGTTCAGCTGCTTGTTCCGATCGTATCTAAAAATGGAAAATAATGAAAATGGATAATGGAAAAAAATGAAAAATAATTTCTTGAAATACTTCCGAAAATATTTCCGTAAATGGGGCAACAAAAAATCGCCAAAATATTACCAGTGACTCTTTGATTAGGCGAACTTCCTCCTGGTAATCAATCAATTTTTGTTCCAGAATAGATTTATCCCGCTCTGCAGCTTCTCGAAGTTGCTTCTCCCTTGCAAGTTTACTTCTTTCAAGTTGCCGCCTGTTCAAAAGAATGAAGACCTGTTTCAATTTCTGAATTTCGAATTTAGTAGTTAGGTAGTAACGCAAGGCCGGCGTAAATGACTCTGTACAGTTATGTTAATTAGGTCCATACCGAAGTTTTTCTTCCTTGGCTTGAGCTTTCATTTGCTGAACATCCATTGGGTCAGGTTTTCGTCGTCGTCTAAAAAGGTCATGATTACCTATGCACAGATCCAGTATCAATTTGTTCATTCGAAGTTTTTGAGATAGGAAGTAAAAGTTTGGAGCAGTCTTGTCACAGGGTTTGATGCAAAATTTCTTCGAGTCGAAACTTATGTTTCGTATTTCAGACCATGGAAAAGTAATCTTTGGCGTAAGTCTATTGCCTTGTTCGTAAATGTTAAGTCCTAAGGCTGTAACACCCAACCATAGGTCACTCTCTTTCTTGTTCTAAAAGTTAAAAATATTAGTTAAATAATTAACTAACTGAAAATAACAGTCAGTTTTCTAACTGAAAATAACAGTCAGTTTTCTAACTGAAAATAACAGTCAGTTTTCTAACTGCTATTTTCTCATACCGATATCGGAAAATAGTTGACTCCAAACATGTCAAGATCTTGGGTGATTTTGAGATATTCAATTTCTGCTTCGTCCCGTGTCATACCCTTGTGATCAGCATACCAAACCTTAATTCTCTCAGCCCACATCTCTGGTGTCATTTGATATTGTTCGATAACTCGTTGAGGTAACAAATCTTCAGAAGCCAGCATACTTGGTGTATAGTGCGTTTGATCATAGTCGCCGTACTAAAATTATCAAATGAATTGCTTTTTGTTCAAATCTGACACTTCAATTGTAAAATGAAGGTTATGAAATATATTCAAACACCTTGGCCTGAACAGCATATGATGCCAGAAGAACGGATGCTTCAGGTGGACAGTAAATATCCATCGATAAAATAGCTTGTTTAACTTGAAGGAAAATTAAATGTTGAGTGACTTCTTGCACCAATTCCTCAGCTACATCTTCGGGATAATATTTGGCTAAAAATGTGAATTCTGCAGGGTCATCACGAACAAGACCTTGGTCGCGTACTAAAATTAAAGCTTGCATTTAACACTGCATTTAAAATATTTAGAATATATATATGAACAGAATATGTGGAATGCTACCCTTCTTTTCCTGTTTTAACCAAGTAGTGTTCCCTTTGGAGTCGATAAATTGAAGACTAAAAAACCAGGTTTCCCGTAGACCAATCGTTTGACATGTGAGGTCAAATAGTTCCTTGCCCGTAGCTTTCAGCTGGAATGTCAAACATCGATATTTCAATCAGCCACAATACACTAAACATTTTTCAATTCATTGTTAGCCTTGCCTTACCGGAAGTTCAAATTCCAGATCTGCATCCATCATTACGACCCGCACTTGAAAGGTCTTGTTTGTAGCTGCTTTCTTTCGTAACATGGTTAAACGTTGTCCTTAGTCCTCGGCCTCAGTCTCCGTTGGGTTGTCACAATACTAAAATTGTAGTGGCAAGGACAACTGGTAAGTGAAAAATATTAGTTAAGCAACTTAAGTTTAAATGACATCCAACAACAAATGCAAAATATCAATAAAGCAGACATACCTTTTTTGCCGAATCGTAACTTCTGATCCAATTGTTCAATTAAAAATACAACTTAGGTTCAAAAACTGTGACTACATAAAATTGCAAAAACAAACAAAAATAATTAAAAACAAAACAAAAACAAACAATTAACTTTAAACCCCTTTTGTTTGAGTTGATTCACATTTTTGTTCAGAGTTGTTTTTTTTTTGTTTCTTTTAAAAACCTTGATTTGGTACCGCGCTCCAGTAACTGCAAATAAATATAAGAGGCCGATTGATGCTCAAGAGGCTAAACGCATAGCTTTCAACACTATTGATAACAATGTCCATAATTAAAATTAATTCTTAACTTATTTTTAATTAATTTGTTTAACTTTTATTTCTAAAAATGTTAAGAAAATATGTAAACCTCTGATTGCAATTTCTGAGTTAATTTCAATTTAATTCGTTTACGTTGGATAAACACATTTAAATTCGTCGGGTAGGGAAAACCAGAGTTTTAAGTACTCTGGTTAAGTAACTTTTAAGTAGTTATTTAAGTAATTAAATAATTACTATTCAAAATATGGCAATAGTTATAATAAACGTCCATCAAAAAAGTATAATATTAAAAATTATGTAAATATAACAATAACACTTTATTCGCCGTGTACTTAGCGCATATGAAAATTAAAATAATCAAAATTATTTCATATATTCTTGTGAGACTAAAAATAGTTTATAATTTAACACTAAATCTTTACCGAATTAACTTTACTAAATCTTAAAATATTAATTTTTGCGCTGATTGATATGTAATTTCTAAAGGTAATAATAAGATTACGTTGTCATTAAATATTTATTTAGGACATGTGAGTTAGGATAACCTTTGACCTTGCCTTTGCTGACAAATTGAAATACGATTGGAATTAAAATAAAATTTGAGAAATGCGCTTTTTAGATTTAATAACTGGTGCGCAGAATTTATGGAACGAATAATCATGAGTGCGCCTTTTGAATTTGAACTTTCGAGTTCCCGCGTTTGTATTCAATTTGTTTTCTAACAACAATTTTAGGGATCGTTTTTGCCGTTTTGCGAAACCAAAGCGCCGTTTAAAAATTAATATGAACTTAATGGCCACAAAATGTGGTCTGTTTTCATCAAATTTTTGCAAAAATTTATTATAGCAATTATTATCAGAAACAGCTTATTATCAATTTTAAGCTAATTTGTTATTTTAGAAAGTTAGTACACGGTGAATTTGCAATAATTTAAATTCGGATTTTTAATTTTGCAAAATGCATTGGTCGACATAAAAAATCAATCAAGAATATTTTCTTAAACGTAACAATAAGGTCATTGAGCTTAGCTGTTGACCCAAATGTTGTCTGGGTAACGGAGCTTGAGCCTTGGATGTTGCAAAGATTGATTAAACATCGCCATTTTCTTTTCATTTCTTACTTTCAGACTCATTTCATTTCCCCACTTGTTCGATCCAGGAGCTGTTCTCAGTTTTGGCTCTTACATTTTTGTAAAATTGGCTACAATAATTAAAGTTAATTTAAAAAGTTAAGGTTTTTGTAATATCATCATTATGTGGATTCCACCAACAATTCCAGAACTCATTCTAAGAGCATACACTCGGAAATTGACTCCAGCGGAGGTTGAGGCTCAGCAAAAAAGTGGCATTATTCGTTCGGAAAATGCAAATTGGGATGATGATAATCCCAGTGTCTCGAAAACGCTCACAAGTTTCTGTATCAAGAAAATTGCGTCTTCGTACGTTGACTTGGTTGGAAAAGTTGATGAAAGGAATAAGCGTTTTCGACAACAATATGATTTGAGCCGAGCAGCCTGGAAAAAAGCGTGGAAACAGTATCGAGGTGACAGGCGAGAATATGAGGAGCTGTAAGTTCAAAATATTTTAGAAAACGGAATAAAAACAGTTAATAACCCTTAAAACTCGTGGAATTTCAGAAGTTTAACCTTGATTTTACTTTTGATTTTAGCATGGAAGAACATGAACAGAAAAGTCTTCGTTTCTCGTTTGAACTCACAGACGAATACTTGTTCGATCATCCGGACAGGAGCTTCGATGGCAGTAGTAATGACGATTGGGAACCACCAGTGGAGCCAGAAATCCCACCATCCAAACCCCCACCTCTACCTAGAGCCAAGCCTATTTTGACATATCTTACCACCACAGACAGAATTCACCTCATGGAAGCATTTGACAAGGACAAATTACCAATTGAAATTGCTCTTCGTACGATACCAGATGAGCACTACTGGAAACCATTAGCTCAGAAAAAATTTCCAGTAAGAGGGGGTCAAGCCGTTTAGCTTTTCTCATTCTCCAGCCGTCAGTTGATTTCTGGAGCCATTTTAACAACTTCAGCCGTTTCAACCATATTTTTGTATCCATTTTCCAGGATGCCATTGTCGAGCAATACAAGAATTCATGGAAGCGTGTTTATGTTGAAAAGAGTCTTCGAGAAATCATTGAATTTTTTCATCCCTATGAAGGCAAATGGGAAGATTTTGAAAAGGAAGTCAATATTTTTAGCCCTTACGCCGTTGGCCTTGAACTTTATCATTTAATTCCAATTTGCTACGGTGTACCGCGCAAGGCCACGACTCCGGATGAATTTGCCGCGTAAGTTTTTGATAATCCATTTTCTCCCGGACTTGACCTTCACCTTATTCAAATTGCTTAGGGATGATGAAATTGTGGGGCCAGAAGACGAAGGGTTCCTTGGGAGTGAGTACTTGAAACGTAAGAAAATGGCCGAAGATGAAAAAAAGGACAAAACCCATCAACAATTGGAAGAAGAAAAAGTGGAGGCAGAATTTCAAAAAGAAGCTCGGAATGACAATAGCCACGTGAATCTTGGCCTTCTCCTGCCCAAGATGAAGCGTCTTCGCTATTTGAGCATTATGTATAAAATGCAAGAAGCTGGACTGAGCTATGAACCACGTTTTCAAGAATTTACTACCCATGACTGCAAAAATTTGGCCAAAGGTCAGTCATACTTTGGAAAAATTTCCGTTTGTGATTATGACTGCTTCAAGACATGCGCCCTTAACAGCCAAATTCTTAATTTAAGGGCTCAAGAAATGCTACCAACTGCGCAGGTTCTCTCTTCAGCGATCCCGTGTAACTGATGAAATGACAAAAATTCTTTGTCACGATGGCATGCGTTATTTTCATCATTTGAAAATCCTTAATTTGTCATACAATGAGCTTGGAAACGCAGGTTGGGTTTCAAATATTTAAAAATTGAGATAATTTGAACAAAAATTTGTTTAGAAAATAACTTAAAAATGTGTTTAAATTTTCAAATCAAAGGTGGAAAAGCTATTGCCAAATTGATTTCTGATGACCGTTCGGCTGTTCATGCAACACTTCACACTCTGATTCTCACTAGTTGTCAAATTAAGCGTGAAGGATCCAAAGCCATTGCGTTTGCTCTAACACTTAACCGTCATCTGCGCCGACTCGTTTTGCGCTTGAATCCAATGTATGACACGGGAGGAACGGCCATTGCTAATGCACTTATGGAAAACAAAAGTTTGCTCTTCTTAGACATGTCAGCAACAAACATGGGTCCACGAGCTTGTACTCAACTTGGAAAAATGCTTCTGCATAATGAGACCCTTCGGGAGGTCAACTTTAGCTCTAATCCTAACATTGGGTCAACAGGTACCATTTCAAAAAATATGGGTCAACTCCTTTAACTCCTAACCGTACCATCAAAAACACTGTTAATTTTTGTTCAATTTTTGTACTTTGTATGACAAAACGTTTTGTATTTCATTAGCTGCGGGTGTCGTGGCCAAGGCAGTACACTTCAACAAGAAAATCTTCAGGCTTGATTTTCGTTGCTGCAAAATTGATGAAGGATTGGAAGGTACCATGGCACTGAAGAGTTACAACAATGTCATGAATTCTGGCAGATTTGAATGGCCGTCTAGCTTCCGGAAGTTCAAGAAGCGAGAGGCTCGGTATGCCAAACTTGTTCGTTATCATCATCGTAAACGGAAAGACAAGAAGGGTAAGGGAGTCAATTTTGTGGATGAGACTGAAGAAGAAGATGAGGAGGAACACGAAGCGATGTCATCACCAGGTCAAACTGCGTTCCCACCTCTGGGGGTCAAATCCCCGACCCTTGAAGTTCCAACAAGTAAAGAACCACCACCGGGGGGTCAACCTCAACAACCGGAAGTACCAGAAGGAGAGAAGGCCAAGGTTCCTGCGACGGGAGATAGTGGCAAGTCCAACGTTCGCCGGAAATTGAAACCATTTGAAATTGAAGAACGACGCCTGCGCTACCTCATGAAGGATCACGACGAGAATGACCGAATTTACGAATCCTGGCTCAAAGGTGACAGACTAGACAAGTACATTGCCTTCCTTGAGGATAAAGTTGCCATTAAGGATAAGACGTTCAAGCGTCGTCACAAGCGTCATCGCTGGGTTAACAAGTCACTCATGGGCAAAGTTCCAAAACGTTACAGCCTCTTCTACTAAACTTCTTCTCTAAAATTCAAAAATTTTCCTTAACTCTTTAAGTTAAAACTGCTTAAACTAACTTAGCTTTTTCAAAATTCTAAACTTGGCTTTTACAAATAATAACAGCAAAACTAGAAAACTCGTTAGAATTAGTTTGTCTTGAACCCTAAAATGCCTGAAAAATTACTTTCGACTTGAAGGTACAAAACGTTTTTTAATGGTTCTGTTATTGTTATTCTTTCCTAATTTTACAAAAACAATGGTCAGAGTGTAATAGTTTGAACTGAGTTATTAGTTTTACATGTGAAGAATTTTAACAAAAGCATTAAATTAATTAGTCAGTTAACGTGTAATTTTTGGTGGACTTTGTCATTTTGGGTTCAGTTTTAAT
>JABASL010001283.1:0-11470 GCA_019775825.1 Neanura muscorum
AGAACGGAAAATTTAAAAACTAAAGTTAGCAGTTGACCGTACGGTACCAGTTCTTAATTGCAAGATTAAGTGTGACATTAACTCCTCCTAAGTAGAAATCTCATTAGCCGTTGAAAGCCCCTTAATTACGGAAACAGGATCAATAAAAAAAGTAGTTTTCATATAAAATCCAAATCTTTGAGATCAAGCCATGGCTGATTTTGGTTGATTTTGGGGAGTTAAATGGCGTAATTACATGGATGAGGAATACAACAATGGCCTTACCGAAGTACGCTGCCCTTCAAGTACCCCCCTTTCCTGACAAGTGACAGTTGAATTATGGTTCCATAGGTTCTTTTATCACTCCTTTCAATCCCACACTACAAAATAGACTTGGTCGCGTGCCGATGCCACAAAAATGAGCCACTTGTCCCTTATGCAACAATTGAAACAGAAGCTAGAGCGTCTCTTCATCATTTTAATTACTACTTGAGAGACAGAGGCATACGGAGGAAACTAACAGAGTAGAAGTTGTTAAATTCTCAGCTTTTACCAACAACCTAAGTAAGCTTACTTGGTACAATACTTGAGGTCATCAAGTGGCCACGAGGTCAAACTTCCGGTTCTCCCTCCTACTGAGATTTGTGCCCCAATGTCACATGGTAGGGATACAATGCCCGAGCTTTTACAAACAAATTAAGGTTGACAATCCTTTGTAAATCATTTTGATCTCATCCTGCTTTTACATATTTTTATCATATGTAAGATCAATAGAGATCCTTGCGGGAATATTTTGGAAGGGCTCTTGATAAAAATCTGAGTGTAGTGGGGTAACTATTTTCAGAAACAATTGTCTTCAAGCATTTGTACGCAGTGTGGGAAAAAATTGAATATTAACTGATGAAATTAGACAATTCATAATTCAAAATGACACAAATTTCTGACCCTGTGGGAACAGCTTTCACTTCAATGTTCATCTTCGTTAGGTTTTTTGAGGAAAAAAAAACCATAAGTACCGGACGCCAATTTTTAAAACAAAAACATTAAAAAAAATTCAATGCGAACTTGAACTAATTGAGGTGACGCTATTAACATAAACTTTGATAATATGGATAGGAAAGTGCTGAAGTTGAACGCCAATTATGAGAAAGTGACTTTCACCGTCGTCTTTTTTTTTTCAAACTTACCCCTACACGCGGCGTATTTGAGCGTAGTCTACGCTTAATNTTTTTTTGTCAAACTTACCCCTACACGCGGCGTATTTGAGCGTAGTCTACGCTTAATGGAAATGTAAAACCAAAAAGAACATGAAATATGCACACACAAAAAAAAATAATTGTACAAGTTTTCACACCTTTCTCGTTTCGCTTCAGGCGTTTGAATTTTTAGCGCGACCCAGTCGTGCTTATTTGTTTCTGGATGAAAGGAAATACGCGAAATAATTTTGTTAATGTAAACCTTCAAATTTCACTTTATGGCTAATAGAATTTAAGAAGTGTAATTGAATTCTTTGTCTGAAACAAAACTCAACAAGAAGATAAAATTACGAAAATAAAGCTGCATTTTTTTTCAAAATCTGTGTGAAGCGTCTGACTGTGAGAAAGTTCACTTTCACTTCCGTTTTCGCCTTATTAATTCAAATTTTTCTAAACTTTCTTTTGAAAATGGACTGGCTTAATTTATCATTTTGTTGAGTTGGACACTCATTTGAGGAGGAGAAATCGGAAGTTAAAATTTAAAAAAAATTAGGAACAATTGAAAGCGATGAATGTTTTTTCGTAAGATGAAAGGCCCACCGTTGTGAGGTATCAAATTTCGGAAATTTTTGAATAGCCACCACACACTCCCAGTCTCTTAACGCCTCATTTAACTTCTAGACTTTCCTTTTATTCCACATCGGAGTTTGACTTTGTTCCTGCCACTCATTTAGAATTTAAAAAAAATGAGTTCTTTTTTTTTTTTTAGAAAATAATGAAGTGAAAGGATGATGGACTTGGAGAGTGTGTCAAACCCTTCACTTTCTTCGTATTCAAAAGCCTCGTTGACTGTGAGTGAGTAGAGAGGGATGATCTGTTGCTCTTTCCCAGGGTTACTCACCCCCTCAAAGTGTCAATTGACAATTGGATAGAAGGGTTAGGAACAATTAAATATGACACATCATCCATTAACTTAGATCAGAATCTAATCAAACTCATCAAACACTCACTCAATACATTCAGCATCCCACCTTCATCCCTTTATACTCAACCCTTTAACCATTATAGAACGATGGCACGCGACCTTAAAAAGTTCAAAACCCGCTTGAGCCTAAAATTCAACACAAATTTTAAAAAGAAGATTAGAGTCGAACAAAAGTATCTAAGAATTTTGAGTAGTTTCCACCATAGTTCGCTTGAAATTTACTGTCTTAGCCAAACTCAATCAAACCAAACTGAATGAGAGAGGATTTTTATTCCTGAACATCCAAAAGTGCAAATTTATTATATAAATTTAGCAACCTAGCAAGCTAGAAATGTAGTTGACAATTGCTAATAATCTCTAGGTTAAGCAAACCCAAGGAATTGAAAAATATTTAAGGATAACAGTGACCCGTGTTTCAGAAAACGCTGGTAGAAGTCGTGGTTCAATTTTTTTTTAAAATAAAATGACAGTCCTAGGACGCTAGGAGGTGAATCATGACAATCTTAATGAAATCCCATAATATGTTTTCTCCACCTGTGCCCTTTACCATGGATTTGTCGTTTTTCAATAAATGGACATGGAATGTAAGTTAAGTCCTTGCTTTTCGAATATGGAAAATAAGTTGGGAGTAACCTTCGCGTTGCTTTTCTGTTGGAAATGGAGAGCCTGCTTAAATTCTAGAACATAAATGTTTCCATTTCGTTCTGGGAAATTTTTCGTGGAAAAGTTTTTGCAACATTATGTTCTTAATACTACTGAGCAGTTTGACTTCAATAAATTGAGTCACACAGTGAGTATCATATTGAACTGTGATTCAAGCGACGCAGAAACTGTTCACCATTTTTATGATGAACTGTGTAGGTTTCGTCTATTTCTGCTGTAGGCACTGGATGAAATGGCAGTCTAAGCCAAGTGTCCAGATCCAGGAAGTCCTTAATTAAGGTTCGTTAAGACCAATCAAAAATCCTCACAACCAATTCAACAGCACCAACCATGACGCTACCGCCTACCTACTAAAATTCGTAGCAGATGAACAAGGAATCATGTACAAAAGGTTTCACAAGAAATAAATTCAGAACTTCAAAATAGAGCCAAATTCTCTATGATCTTTTATGCTAAGAGTCGAATGTCTGGTCTTTGAATAGCTCAAAATAAAACATAATATTCATCATCTTCCCGAAATTGTTGCATAACTGTTCAGAAACTGAATTATTGGATATATTGTCCCCAATATGCTTTTATGTATTTGAAATTTTAACAGCACTTTGTACACTTTGAAACCTAAAAATACATTTTTTTAAAACTCCAATCATTCAAAAAAGTTCAAACAACGAAAGTTTTTTCACTATCTTTCGTCAGAAAGGACGTTTTTTCAGTTTCTTTCGCCATAAAGAAAATTTTTTATTTTCTTTCTGACGAAAGAAAGTTTTTTCACTATCTTTCGGCAGAAAGAAAGTTTTTCACTATCTTTCGGCAGAAAGAAAGTTTTTCACTATCTTTTGGCAGAAAGAAAGTTTTTCATTTTCTTTCGTCAGAAAGAAAGTCTTTTCGGTTTTTTTTTCTCATAAAGACATTTTTTCAGTTTTTTTTTCTCATAAAGACATTTTTTCAGTTTTTTTTTCTCATAAAGACATTTTTTCAGTTTTTTTTGTCATAAAGACATTTTTTCATTTTCTTTCGTCAGAAAGAAAGCTTTCGTCAGAAAGAAAGTTTTCTTACTATCTTTCGTCATAAAGAAATTTTTTCATTTTCTTTCGTCAGAAAGAGAGTTTTTCACTATCTTTCGACAGGAAGAAAGTTTTTTCACTATCCTTCGGTAGAAAGAAAGTTTCTTCCACCGTAGAGTCATCTTAGTGTACCTCTAAATTCATTCTGCTTCCCAGAAACAAAAGGTTTCAAAAGTTAGAATGTAATCAACCAATATAATCCCGAATATAATTATGTACGTAAGGCAAATGCAAAACCTGCAATAAATTGAAATATTTGCGTTAAAATAAACCTGAAAACAAAAAATACTTGGTGTTTTAAGTTAACTGGGGAAGATGGGCGGAATTTTTTTTATAAATGCGGAATCCGTAATTTAGATCATGCTTTCCTTCTTCCAGTTCATTGAACCACCAAAGTTGTCAATAGCACAATAATTCTTGAACATGGAAATAAAAATGTAACTGAAAAATTATAAATTGAACTCTAAAAACTGAAAAGGTGAAGTATCAAAATTAGACAGTTTAGCTGCCTTCATGTACTAACTAACTGCATAACAATAGGATTTTAGTGCTTCATGATTCTGATATTATTTGCTGATAATAAATTCAATAGTGCCTTGTTTTACTTTCACTAAAGCATATTGGTCCATATTTATTTACTTAATATAGTTTCCACTAATTGTTAATTTCGATTAATTTGATCTTACTGAAACTGATAGCTGTGATTATCCAATAGAAAGAGGGATAATTTCTGCTTCCAGCCTCCTCCCTTCGTTGCCATTGGGGAGCAGAGGAAAAGTCCTCCCTCAGCACGATCTGCAGCCTCTCTGGTCCAGAATCTCTCCGCCTCCGTCCAAATACTTCAAATGTTGCTCAATTCTTCAGATCTGTCTTCAATTTCTATTTGATTTCTGGACTCTTTTGAATTGGAATTGAGCTCTAATTCAGACTGGTTAGTCTCCGAGGAGAGAAGGGAAGGAACTGAGTCCCAACAAACCAGTTAGGCCAGTTTAGTTGAATTAGAAATTATTAACAATAATTCAGGCTGATTAGTCACTTGGAAGGTAATCAGGCCCATTAAGGACTCCCGCCAAGGTCCAGCTATATACAAGTGACCCACAGACGCATTCTCATCTATTTGAGGAGCAATTTGCCCTAAGCAGTCCAGCCCGGCGGCGATAATTGACATGATTGGAAGGTGAATGACGGCAAGAGGCTCATTTGAAGCGATTTGAGCACCGGGTGACCGCAGAAGGCAACCACATTGACACCCCCACCGCACACGCCAGCCGCCCCGATAACAAGCCAAATTCCAACTTAAAGGCCCAATGACAAGGACTAATTAAAACGCAGTGGATACCAGACGGAATCACTTCACTCAACATACCACATACGACCAGACAACTAGGATGGAGGGTCACCACTCGGGTCATCAGTCCCACCATCCACACTTTCAGGACTCGGACTTTTTTCCTGATCTGATGGACCCACATTGCTTTAATCCTAGGCTAACACCTCCGCATCTTCACAACCCACATCACAACCTCATTTCTATAGACCCAATTCACCTTCAGAATCAACAGATGACCTCACATGACCTCAAAGTATTTCATCACCATGAACCACATCACCAGCACAATCTCATCAACAAGTCACCAAACCCACCGTTTCACTCGATCCAGGTAAAACATTTTAACTTTAGAAATGACAAGCAGGGGAAAGTTAATCAGGCTCTGTGGTAATAGGTTGGGGAAAGCGGAAGTAATTTTCAAAGCGAATTTTTTTTCGTGCTAAAACTCGGCTTTAAAAACGATTTTTCAGCAAGGGTTGAAAGTAGAAATGTAAATGCAAATTCGGCAAAACTTCTAGCCAAGATTAGATTTGGTGTCTCAATTTTATTATTTTTAACGACAATAAACACAAAACAAAGAAAGGGAATACTACAAAAACTCGGAATTCGCTGGAAAAACCTGGAGATATTTTATGCCGCAAATGATTATCTAAATTTATCTGCCTACTAATCCATAAATGTTCATGTTTCAGATGATGCTGGGGCTTCAGCAGCAGTATGGTGACATGTGTCAAATGGGTATGATTTCCTCGGGCGGTGGGTCTCCATTCGCCGAATTCAGGGATGCCAGGTCAACCAAGTCATTCGACCTGCCAAAGTCCACTGCCAGTCAATCCCTATAACCAACAATTAATGGAGAACAGTTTGGCTTCTGCCGGAACCAGTAATGGATACTCTCAGTCAGGCAACAGTCTGTTGCCAGGAAACAACCATAATACTAACAATGCCCAGCCACCAACCACATCAACCGCACCACCCAAGAAAGAAAAGTCAAAGAAAGGGACTGACAATAGCACCAAAAAGAAGAAAACAAGGTAAGCTAAATGATTTATCAGCTCCTGCTTAAATAGTAAAATAAATTGTTTCAAACTTCACGTCACAATTTTTATTGCTTCAGTTTTATCCCATGACAAGGAAGTCATTAAGTGTGCCTTTTTCGAAGCGGTTAAGAGTTTGTACACTTGCAAACGCAGAGAGCCTTGTCCTAACTTTAAGAGGCCTGGGGAGAAAGTCCTTTATGGGAGTTACGTGTTAAAAGAGAAAGTCGGGACCTCCTACGTTGGGACACCCTGAAGTGTATTTAGAATCAAAAGCACTTTCACAAGGTTGTTTTTTGAATGTGAAAACTAAACGTTTGGATGTTTGACCTGGCTATTGAACTTTGGAGCAATCAAAAATCTAGAGAAATAGGCTAGTTAGACCTCCTACTTTGGGACACCCTGAAGTAATATTTAGAATCAAAAGCACTTTCACAAGGTTGTTTTTTGAATGTGAAAACTAAACGTTTGGATGTTTGACCTGGCTATTGAACTTTGGAGCAATCAAAAATCCAGAGAAATAGGCTAGTTCCTTAGGTTCCAGCACTTATTTGTCAGTTTCAAAAGTAAATTTTGGCAGGTGGTGTTTCGGATTCACAAAATTTTAAAATGATTTTGGTTGTATTCCGTAATTTTATAATTAATTTGATGATTTGATTTATCGAGTTTTTGTTTTTCTAGAACAACCTTTACGGCATATCAACTGGAAGAACTGGAGCGTGCCTTTGAGAGGGCTCCTTATCCCGATGTATTTGCCCGAGAAGAACTAGCCCTTCGACTGCGTAAGATCAGAAATTGTATAATTTTTATTAATTTTAGCATTTTGTTTTGAAAATTGGATTTATAGCGAAATAACAGTTCTGAGCGGTCCATTTAACGTACAATCATCCCCGTTCTTTTTTCCTTCCAGGCTTAAGCGAGTCTCGAGTTCAAGTTTGGTTCCAAAATCGGCGTGCAAAATGGAGAAAGCGAGAACCACCAAGGAAATCCCCTGGCTACGTTGCCACAAATCCAGGTAAATTATTCGTCGTTGGAACTTCTTGGAATTTTGTTTTGTTTTCGTTATTTTTGAAAAAGCTGACTATTTCTTAAACCAAGATTGGTTATTTCGCTGGATACGGTTACTGGTTATTGTTATTTTTTTTTTCTACCTCGGTTTTTAGGGGGAAATGCTTCTTTGACCTTCGGAGGATTCGTCGCGGCAGCGCACGGTGGACTTTTGCCTCATCATCAAGCCCCACCCTCGGCTCCAGAGTGGTCATACGCTCCATCTTATCCCCAACAGAATTTGTCGCAACCACTTGATACCTCACAGCATCAATTTAACCTTTCAGTGACACCGCCCCCAGGAACAAGCCCATACCCGCAATACCACCAAACCCCGCAACATTACATCCCCTATTCCCCAATATACTCAACACCAGATTCTCCAGGGCCATTCTACGCCCCGGTCAACAATGGACCAGGTACTGATATAGGCGTGGACCAAGACTCTGCTGATGACTCTCCCCCAGGTCACGATTCTCTCCCACCCTACAAAATAGATTTCACCAACATGGTTGACGAAAAACTACTCGCGACGGCAGAACCTGATGAAGATCATTCCATTTCTACGACACCAACATCGAGTAATGGACATCATCAGCATTCTGCTCAAATGTGTAATTCACCCCATGCTCCTCCCTTTCTCAATGAAAAGTAAAATTTCTCCCGACGCTGCTCGCGTCCTGCGTTTGTGAATAATTTTGAAATGTTACATTTTAAGATTTCCGTTACTAGTCGATTTGTAATTGTAATTTGAATGTAATTGAACTCAGGTTGATTTTTGTATTCTTAATTTGGCAGCCGTTTTTTGAAAACATTAGGTTCAATCAATGCAAAATGAAGAGATGTCTCTTCTAATCTCATTCAGTAAATATTGTCGAAGTGAGTGTTTAGTTTAGTGCTAGAAATTAATTGTGAAAACCTCAAAAAGTGTAAATTAGTTTTTAGCTTGGCAGAAGCCATTGAGTGCCTTAAGTCAAGTGAAGTATAATAGGGGGGAAGCGATTAATTAAGACACTTCCTCCCCCTCTTTCTTCAACTTCTAATAAACTGTTAATCCACAGATACCGCCTACGAATTCTCCGCTTTTGTGGTTAGACTTGCCGAACTCCTTCAAAGAAATTTCATTTTAATTGGCCCTTCGTCATCAAAATTCAATTAATACTTGGAGGAAATTAGTGGAATGAAAACTCATCTTGGACATCTTCCTCGTGTTGAACAATTTGAGGTACTCGACGAACCGCCACGTCGGGGGGACACCACAGCCGCAGGCTCGTGCCCGTTTTGATTCTTCAGACGGCCACGTGATATCTTCCGTGGAACGGCAGCGGCGGGCTCATCATCCGCTGCCGCAACAGGCATCGCGTTGTTCATAACTTCAACAGTGGCTATACCGTCCGACTCAGCAGTGCCGATATCATGTGGTATTAAAGTGAAAGTCATTGGCGCATGTGCAAACGTCGGCACGACTTTTCTGAATTTTTTAAAGTTAACTCCACCGTTGGTGTTCGTAGACTGGTTTTCCCTAGAAGCTACCGCCAAATATCGCTCTCGACTCAAACTGTCGTCCAGAACAAGCGAAGCAAATGAATAGCCCAATGGTTGGACTCTATCAAAATCGTCCATATTCTCCCGATTCTCATTTCCTCCCTATAAAACAAAAAATTGCAGGTAGCGGGTTATGTACAAATATGCAACTTGTATATAATATAGTCGCTAAAATGATCAACTTATGAGAAATGAATTTCCTGTTGTAAAATTACATAAGTTACATTCAATGCCCACAAATATGCTCAATGTACAGTGTACATTGCTAATTCAACACTGAATTAGAACACTGAGGAGCGTGGACACTGATGCCGCAGTTGCGGTGTCTATGCCTAAGCCTAGCGCAGCGACAGTGGCTCCGCCCATTTTTGGTCTATACACAGCGAATTTTATGTTTAGTTATACTAAAATATTTGAAATATTTCCAAAAAATTTAGAAATCAAAATAAGGCTACGCATGTAGCTCGATTGGTCTCAACTTACGTAACCATTTGTTGTAACCTTAATAACTTCCTTTGAGTTAACTTGTATGATCCCTTCATCTTCATTTCCATCTCCAAGAACTCTGCGTCGTTTGCTCTCATTAGCTGATCCCGGGCCAGATCTGCTGCCAGCCGCACCAATTGCCTGTGTCTCCTCTTCATCTTCTGGGCGTCTTTTTGACCTCGTCGTTATATTCGTCGATGTTGATTCCAATATTGTGGAACTTGGCATTAAGGAGCCAGGACTTGTCGGTGGTGTTTCTGAGAATTCTGGTGAAGCTGGACAGATTCCCGAAGGTGCAAGTGCTTGCTCATGCGAGTCTTGTGTAGGCGGAATTTCTAACTCCATTGATACATGGCCACGGTTTCGACCGCTTCGTCTTAAGGGTGAATTTGCGCTGGTAGACGCACGAGTAGAAGTTTCCATAGGTTTTGCTTCCGCTGGCCTCGGATTTCCAGCACCGGTTTGACGGATTGTTGCACTCCTTTTCAGAGACATGACGGGCGCTGGTGGAGCATTAGCTAGATTATCTTCCTCATCACTATTGTCGCTCATGCAAAAAAGTGCTGCTAATCGTTTCTGCTTTTGTTTCTCGCTTTCAGAATTTTGGGTTTGTTTGGACAATTCAGAATTCTGCTTGTGTTTGTCGTCAGTCAGCTCTTTCCGTCTATCCAATAACAAATAATAAAATAATTAAAAACATCAAGTAAGTTTTTTTTTATTTCAATAGTTCTGTAGTGTGTACAAACAATAGTTCAAGTCCTAATTTTCCCTAAAGTCTAACTTTTTAATTATTGAAAAATGATAAGAAAGCTAAACCTTATTCATAAGTTAATTGGAAATAGAGGCCTTCAATTTTGTAAAATTAGGTAAAGTTATTCGCACCTTCGTTTGTTCATTTCCGTTGGCTTTTCTTCACAAGACGTATCTTCACGTTCTCGTTTATGTGGAGTAGTATTCACAGATTCTTCAATAACGCTCCGGCCCAACGGTGTCAAAGTGTGAAAAACATGCTGAGACCCATCTTCTTGCGTCTCTGGAATCACACTCCGCTGTGTCGGCTCATCGTCTGCGTCTGCTGGCTGGGTATCAATTACTTGCACTAAGCGCGTGGGTTTTGCAGCCTTTGGATTAGTGTAAACGGAAGCGTCTTCATAAAGAACTGCCAATCCGATTTCCCTTTCTGGGACGGAACGTTTTCCACTTCCGAAATAGAGCTCTGTGCAAAACAAACATGTTCCATTAATTTCAGCGGTTTCCGTACATACCGATCACTTAAAAACAGCTGAATTTACCAATTTTTGTTTTGTTAGCCACATTTGCACGTAGTAGGTTTTCATCCCCCATGAGAATAGTGGAATCGTTCCGAAGCACTTGTCCATCAATCGCGGCTAGCAATCCACATTTGCCACCACCACCAATGATAATTGACGAGTAATTCTTCATTGCTTTTTCGTCGGACAAGATAAAGTGTTTCCCCCGAAAAATTTTACTGCGCCCAGATGAGGGTCGGAAAAGATCGTCTTTCCCCGTGAGGCTCCGTTCGAGTAGTGGCGGCAAATAGTTCCCAGCATCAGGTAAATGCTGATCAAGATCATAATCACCCCCTTGCGAAATACCTTCCAAAACTGCTTTCAAATAATCCTCAAAATAGGCTGGCGTGACAATACTTCTGCCAAAAACCAAGGCTCCCACAACCTTTCAAAAGTTTCACATCAGTGTTTTCTCGTTAAATAAAATACGTTAAAGGGTTAAATAAATAAAAAAAAACCTTAATAGTAAGTACTATTCCTTCCATCGCCAAATAAGTCGAATCTTTCGTCCATTCCGTTAGTAAATGGCCTCCGAGCGAACGAATATTCGTTTTGAGAAGTGATACATCTTTCAACGTGGACGTAGTAACAACGAGTGGCGTGTATTCAACTCTAAGATATTCACGAGAATGGTTAACGCTGAAATCGGTTGAATCTTTAATTCATGGCATACCTGTACTCGTTCCATTGCAAGCCAAATCGAAATCGGTCACCTGCGGCAAGAATTTGGGCCTCCCGCAACGGAACTTTGTCTTGTGACTCGATGCCATCGTTAATGTATGTTCCAAATTTTGATCCAATATCCGTCACACTGACGCTGGGAACAAG
>JABASL010001284.1:0-11469 GCA_019775825.1 Neanura muscorum
TTAATAATTATTTAGCCACAACCTAATTAATTTAATTTAATTTCAATTTAACAAAATATTTACTACGCATGAAGATTGACGAAGGTTCCAATCATCAAGCACGCCCTTAATAGAGTCCTATTTATGACTTAACACCGCCCCTTGACATGAAATTCTCTGGATTTTTTTTTTGCCAATGGCACAGCTAACCTTGTTATCTTAATTTGAAACAATAATTTCGAACAAAACAAAAGAATTGTAAAATTCCATGCGGAATTTTATTTCAGTAACTAATTTTAAATGATGGAAAAAATTCACAGTAAGCCTTACTTAAGAAATTCTAAATATAAATTATGATCCGAAATCCTGGTAATTTAGGTTCTAAGGTGCTTCATAACAAAATGTGAAAACTTTAATAATGAAAGTTGTTTTTTAATTGGTTTACTTTTAATGTTTAATTGGCTTTCACTTCGCTGCGCTGCAGGACCTTCATTCTCATCTCATTACTAAAAGTAAAATTTAGGCTTTTCCGTTTGGGTTTGTAATAGTTTTGTAATTTTTCAAAATAAGATAACGTTTCGTTTTGTAATCTGAGTCTTGCCCTCGCCTCTGGAAAGGATCGTTTAAACGTGTCTCAAACGCGTTTGAGAAAAAATATTAAGAAATGATCCATTCTTTAGCTTAGCATGTTGGTTAATCTTACTCCCTCCTCCGGTCAAAGTTGTGTGGTCTCTTATTTTAAAATAGGATGAACTATGACCTTACGCAAGAAAACCTTTTGTAATGGGTTTGTAATAGTTTTGTAATTTTTCAAAATAAGATAACGTTTCGTTTTGTAATCTAAGTCCTGCCCTCTGGAAAGGATCGTTTAAACGCGTTTGAGAAAAAATATTAAGAAATGGTCCATTCTTTAGCTTTAGCATGTTGGTTAATCTTACTCCCTCTGGTCAAAGTTGTGTCTCTTATTTTAAAATAGGATGAACTATGACCTTACGCAAGAAAACCTTTTGTACTGTTTTGTACGAAAAAGTAAGCAAAAGTTCTCAAAATACAAACAGGAATTAAGAACAAGGCAAGGGGGCCTTTTTGAAAATCGTGTAGGGCGGGAATCGGGGAGTAAAGAAATAACAATTAACAGAAGAATAACACATGCATACATTGCATTATTACATGCAAACACATGGTCAAATAAGTAACTAAAGCACAATAGTTTTTACGTTTTTGTTATTAACCTGTTGTTAATTAACGTGTACAAATTATTCAGTACATCATTAATCTTAACCTTAATTCCGTACCAGGACAGGGTGACGACATGGAAACACCACTCCGTCAGAGAGAAAAAAGTTACCCACCGCCACTTACACCTCAAATGATGAAACGTTGTAAGCTGAAATATTTCGTTCCTCCCGATACCTCGGGTTTGACATCAGACGAAGATGAGGATGCTTCCGCCGAAGCTGCAAAAGACAGATTATTGCTTATTTATGGTAAACAGTCCACAGGAGGTGGAAGGGGTAAACTGTCCAAGGCCGAAACAGATAAGGTATGTGGATAGTGTAATTACATTTAAATTGGAGTAAAATCAAGTCATACGCTAAAAAAAAACATTCACATGATACTTTCTAGAACATACTGCTCATACTAATGCAAGTGACACTACCCCTCCGCTTATATTCCCTATTTCCTTGGTTCTACCTTAAAAAAACCTTTCTGACAGATTTGAGATTTACGTTTTGCTTCTTGTTCTTTGGCAGTTAAACAACACGACGGAGCCAGAGCCCTCCACCTCGAGAGCTCTTTCTCGAGAACTGAAGCGTATTCGCGGCTATGATCGCGAAGCTAAACCATCCCAGAAACATGAAAAGACAAAATCGAATCGCTCTCTGGAAGATGTTCCTCGGCCTTCTAGGGTGCGGTTGGCGATTGATCGTCCTACAAAAATCGATGAAAACCCGCCAAAGGTACCCTTAAGAAAGACAAAGACTGATTTATTAAAAAGAAAGCGCAAGCCTGTGACAGAAACGAGAGACCAAAAACTAGTGCCACTAGAGAAAAAGCAAAGGAAGGAAGATCGATGTCAAAATCCGCTCCCGCACAATCTAAATATGCCTGGTCAGACTAATAGTGTTCCTGCGAGTCCCTCTCTCCTGATTGCGAATAAATCTCCAATCGTTTCAGTAACAGACTGCCAAACAGGCTTTAATTCCGAGGTAGTCACAAATGCGTCTCAGTCCCCCGACGTCGGTCAAGAGAAAAGACGCAGAGGGAGGCCATGTAAAGTCAAAACAACACCGATCGAGGAACACTGTAACATCATCGACACGGACAAGAAGTCAGATGAAGAAAAAGTCCCAATCTTGATTACTAATTCAGAAGAAGCTCTTCCGCCATCATATGACCTTTCCTCAGAGACTGTACAAGATCGTCGAAGATCAACCAGACGGCGAACCCCACGACATTTCGAAGATAGTTGGCTATATTTTGGTTTGTCTTACTGCAAGTAACTATACGAACTAACAGTATTCAGCAGGATAAACAACGTTATTAGCATATTTCGTAATAATAAATTAAGTTCCTCGCTGAATTTTCCTCACTGGAATTTTGATTATTCAAACAATAATTCTTTTATATTTATAATCCCAAAAAGTTTTCATGTTTTTACTTCATCCAATAATTTTCTGAAATTACAGCAAAAAAGCTGGCTATACACTCTTATGAGTTTTTCCACATAATTAAATGGAAATGGAAGAGTGATCCAATGGAGAATTCATTCGCACTTTGCAAGTCCAATTACTCCGCAAGCGACCCGAGCCCCCGCGTTACCGGTAGTTTTGCTAAGTTCATGTCCTATGGAATTAGAAGAAATCAAGAAACTGCAAATTCTAGGTATATGAAAGTTGATTTTGTAACATGATAACTTACCTCCTTTTCCAAGATCATCAGGATCAGCATGCACCTAAAGGAAAGACATCTTTATACATCTAGACTCCATGAAAGCATTAGAAACCAAAAATATATTCCAAAATTACCACCATCGTCCGTCCAACAATTGACGTGGCTCCATGTAGCGAAATTAGTTTATCTTCTAACTGGATTTTAGCTACGCCGTCACCTCCAGCTTGTACATTACCCAAGTCACCAACATGACGCTAAAATGATTAATAGAACGGAAACTTTAAGCCAGAATAATCCTTTCCTGACAACTCGGTAACTACGCTACATTTCATTTTCATTTCCGGTGCGACTCCATATCAAGATTTTGTACCTCTTCATCAGTGGGTCCACCATGGGTCTTTCCGTGCGGATTGAAATGAGGTCCTGCTGAAGTGCATCCATCTGTAGTGTCACCTGAAATTGTATGATTTACGAGTTCTTAATAAGGACTTCTTATCATGTGTATACAATATGAAGCTCAAGTACTGGTTAAGGACCGAACTAAGGTAAGCAAAAGGGTTCATTATTACCGAACTGGTGGACATGAAAACCGTGAGTCCCTTCCGTGAGCCCGGTGATCTGACCTTCGACTTTTACAGGAGCTCCACACTTAAAACATAAAATAACATAATTGTTAAATTCAAAATAATAAGTTCAACTTCTCTTTCACGCAAGTGTTCCCGTTCACGTTGTGTTCTTATGACTAAATTAACGTTTACCGGTTAATGTTAACGATTGTTCTGATTGGCGTTCAATCGCTTACTTAAGGCTGATAATTGAATTAATTTCTAAAGAGTACTTACTCCCGACTGTGTGAACCAAATAGTTCCAAGGACTCCATCCCCCTTCAGTACACAGACAGCTTTAGCGGCCATTTCCGAAATTTCTGGAATGCAAAACTTAAAATAACTGTCTTGTCTGTCTCGGTCAGGGAACCGTCAATTTAATGTCAGTCACACTAGTAAGTAAATTCCGCTGCGCGAAATTATTTTGCACTTTTTATGACCACAACTCTTTTCCTTCTCCTTACTACGAAAGAGCATAGGCAAAAAGGCGTGTGCAGAATATTCCAGAAACTCAAAGGAAAACAAGACGTCACGTCAGTCCAGCAGCCGTCAAATTCTCAAGCCGCCGCTGGCTGAGTGACCTTGCAATTGCAACCAACCGGTGTCGTAGGCTTAAATTTTTTTAAAATAAATATATTTTCTTTTAACTGCATAGAATTTGTGGAATACAGAAACTAATCTAAAAGAAAGTTACTGAACATAATTTGATTACGTTAAAAGCATCACAAACAATTTCTTATCATTCGGTACCAACTGTGATGATACGATTTTTGATGTAGAAACAACTGGCAGTTTCCTAACAGAGTGTGTTTTCTAAGTCCACCCTTTCCCATTACCAATTAATTGTTGCAAACTGAAGCAATGTCCAGACTCGTAAGATGAGGCAAACTGAGGTCCATTTCCATATTGCAGGCTAGAAACTTATCAATGTCAACTTCCCCGGCTGTCAAAGAGAGATCAGTCGAGGGAGGTGGCAATGGTGGTCGCCTAATTCCGCCATCTTCGCGAAAAACATATGCACCAAATGGAAGATCCAGTAAATGGGACATGAAAGGATTTTCCACCTAAAGGATAAATTAGAACTTGGATGAGTTAGCGCTCACAAATAGTATTACATCGTTTATTGAGTAGACATTAAACCGTAGTTACCTCTCACGCGAACAATTGGAGTTGAAGTCGGAAGTCTATCTTCCTCATCCTCTCGAATTGGAATTATTTTATCACGCGCAATTTTCCCTAGTTTCTCTGCAACATCCGACAGCTCCATCATTATCTGTGATTAACCAAACAGGTTAAATAAATTATAAATTAAGAAGAAATTCTTATAGGCCGTATTAATACTAATTTCGTTACCAGATTGATTCCATTTTGAGTCAATTTCTTCTCGACGAGATCCCAAACTGTTTTTATCCCAGTATTCATTTCCACTGATTCCTCTTTTCTGGACGAAGTACTAGATAAAAGACTAACAGGAGGCCTATCATCCGGCGAGGATTCTTCCCTGCCAGCGTTATTAAAACTGCTAAAAGAGTTCCAAAATGGAAGTGAATTGGAAGATGGGGAAGGGGATGGTGTTGGACTAGAATTTAACCCTTCACAGTGAACTTCCATGTAGGGTGCGATTGGGGTTGGAATCCTCCTTCCATTGGACTCGTCTATACTATTAACAGTTGTAGGTAGAAAACCGACTTCTGTTTCGGCCACGCTACGTAACTCCAACTTTTGAGGGACGGCGAATTCTGGCTCCTGAACCTGCGCTGCCGCATCTGCCTTTGTAACTGAACGATCTGGCCCTGCCGCCGCGGAATGGGCCTGTATTGCGTCCGACTGAACAGCCACAGATGCGTGAAGCGTTCTACGCTTAGCAGCGATGGTTGCCTGATATTCCAAACTAGCTTCATGCGCCGGGAATTTTTGTAAGTGTAGTTTTAGCTTTGCTTTACCAATGTAATACTTCCGGCAGGTTTGACATCGAAAAAATTCTGATGTTTCTCTTCTTCTGCGAGGCTGGGCTGGTTGGGCGAATTCTGTGCCGGAAGTATTGATATTTGATGTATCCATTTTATTATTCAATCTTGGTTTTGTAAGCCGTCCAGATCTTGTCCTAGACTGGTTGGTTAAAAATGACATCATCGCATCTTCCTCATCCTTAGCTTGATAATTCTCGTCGCGGTTCTGGTGTTCCTTAGGCGGACGAGGAATCGAAAGATGGTTTTGACCGTTGCGTGGGAAGTGACCAAACTCCCGGGTAGAGTTTGGTTTGCGGTTTATGTTCTGGTTGGTAGAACAATCTTCCTCGCTGAAGGTCTACTTCCGCACCTTGTTGAAATTGCTTGGGATCAATCACGTAGACCTTCTTGACCTGAGTGTCATCCCGCTTGTTATTACGTACGATGCATTTTGACCGTTGCGTGGGAAGTGACCAAACTCCCGGGTAGAGTTTGGTTTGCGGTTTATGTTCTGGTTGGGAGAACAATCTTCCTCGCTGAAGGTCTACTTCCGCACCTTGTTGAAATTGCTTGGGATCAATCACGTAGACCTTCTTGACCTGAGTGTCATCCCGCTTGTTATTACGTACGATGCTGCGTATCTCCATTCTATTCGATCTTATCCGTTCGCTAATTGCGAAAGTGCAATTTCAGTATCTGTTCTCCTGAAATTTTCAAAAACGGCTCAGTAATAAATACGTAACGAAGAAACTAAAATTCTAAATGAACGATCTTTAATTCTCGATTAATCCACATTTCACAACAGTGCAGTGCAGTGGTTGTGGTGACTGGCGGGTTAGTTAGTGACTATTAACTACCTTTACCCGTAACGTTGGTTTAAATTGTTCGGCTTCCTTTGTCCTTCTCCGAAAGAGGCTGCGTCAACTTTGGAGTCCGAGAGAGTTCATGTCTATATGTTTAATAATTTAAAAATAAGAAAATTGACAACAAAACCGTGTGATTATCAAAGCCTCTATAACAAAATCTCTACCACGGAATTAAATGGGTTCCTCCCAGTCCCAGAGATCTCTACTCAGTTTTTATACGATTTCAAGCTGATTACTCCATACTCGTCTCACATCATCGTGGATATGGAACGTAAATTGACCCCATTACTTCACCTGAAGTGATGGATAGGTCAGCCTGTATAATTGACCCTGGATCACTTAACTCTCAAATCCGATAAGAGACTGAAAATCAACCCGGTTTTGCACGATGATGAATTACTTAATACTGAATAATTACTGAATTAAGCATGCTCAGCCTTACAGATAGATTCTCTCAGAGTATGAATTACTAGAAAACGAATCAACTAAACATTAAAATTGCCTTTTTGTTTTGTTTTGATTACAATTAATTTTGCGGAAAAAAACTGTTTGTTTTCTTGAGTTCCCGCCGGCGGAAGAAGGTGGAATTTCCACCTTGGAATCCGCTTCCACCGTGGAAGCAGATAAGTATTCGATGCTTAGATGATAGATGAAGCGAGATTCCCTTGCATACGGCTGTACTTCCGTATTAATTAATTGCAATAGAGTAAATGCATGAATAACATTTAAAATTACGGTAGAAATGGAATCGTAAAATCCTGAATATCTTCGCAGAGCTTATTTCCACAGGAAATTATTGATCCAAGATGGAAGCGGCGGCATTTCCCCGTTGAATAATGTTGAATAGGAATTGCTATAAATGCCAAAAGATGCTAGACGTGTGCTTGCTCAAGGTTATTGCTTTTAAACGTTTCAAACGATTCACTTCAAACTTAAACATGGCCATAGTCTGAGTATTTCACTTAACTGTACAGATTAATAATTGTTGAGTAATTTCCAGGTAAATCATTCCGTGGTTGATTGATTGATTGATTGATGTGATTTATTATAGTGAAATCTTCAACAGCATAGGTGATTTACGTGAAAAAATCACTAGCATAAAGCTTCTCAACAATAAAAACCTAAAAAAACAAAACTGCTTAATCTAACCAGAGCTGAAATGCTTAAAACTTAAATTTATAGTGGCCATAGTTCGCTAATGAAGCAACATTAGGAAGCATTTCTTGAGATAAAAAGCTTCAAGTTTTAGTTTCAACAAACGACTTGGCTTCAACTACACAAACAACACAATGGTGAAGCAGTTCTTATTGCTTTAATTACTATTTTTTTTCCATTTAAATTAATTTAGCTGGCAGTAGATTTACTCATTCGGCACGTGAAAACTCTGGCAACTTATTATCACTGGCATGGCGAAAACGGAAGTCGGCCACCGGTTCTAGGCCTAGGCAAAATGCACTAAATAAAATGAAAGGAGAGCCAAGCTTCAGTTTTATAAAATTGGACGCAACAAAACGTAATTTGTGGGGAGCATTACGTAATTATAATTAGCAAGAGAAGCAACAGTGGTCATATACAGTTTTAGCCACGGAATTAAATATTGGACACTTCCTGCTCTTAGTAATCTCCGCGCGCATTCCCAAAATAAGGGGGAAAAATCAACAAACGAATTTGCAGTTTTGATAAATGGGAATTATCAGTCAGAACAGAATATTTTAAGAAATACTTAAATTAAAAACAAATTGCGGATTAATTCCAAACACAATTTCCTCTGCCATAGGTAAAACATCTCGTCCTCAGTTATTACTTCCGGCTCAGTCCTCACTCAGTTCAGTAACACTGCAATGTTCAACGTAAGTTCACTCGGAGTTGGAGTTTGAGCTCCGAGAGCGAGAGCGAGAGAGACAGTTTCCAGTTCCAGAAGTAGGTTGTATGTAAGTAATTACAATTTTACAAATTGAAACGTTGTTGTTGCACCACTCACTCACCTCTTTTTTTCAGAACAACGCTGACGACGCTAACACTTAAAATGTTTCGTGGACGACGTCTCCGACAACGATCTGGAGCAATCGAGAATAGCGAAAACATACCTGTCAAAGAAATTCCTCATTTCCGGCTTCGGCGTACTTCTAAAGTTAGACATGGATTTTCACACCTTCGCACTTCAACGAAAAACCCAATGCAAAAGGTTCGTACGGCAATTTCTGACAAATCGACTGGATTTGACATTACCAGTACCACCCGTAAAATCAAGCAAAAAGACGGGGCAGATGCCCGAATTTCTAAAGAACTCGTTATTAGGCTTCACCGTTGTGATGGTCATCGTACTCAACAAATTATTACGCCGACCATCGCAGATACCCGAATTTCCAAGGAAATTCGTATTACCCTAGTCCGTTGTGATGCACGTACTCAGAAACATATATCCTCAGCCAAGGTCAGTCCGGATGAAGCTAGCTCTGCAGATCGAGTGAAAGGAATTCGTGTACAGAAAGCCCTGTGTGATGGTGTTGACTGTATGTGTTTTAACGCTCATGAAGAAGCGGAACATAGGTTTGCAGGTGAAGACCTGACAGAAGAGGAAGATTCACAGGAAAGCAAATTCTGTTCAATCGCTCCCATCGAAATGGAAATGAATGATGAAGACAAATTGGAGTAATTTAACTTGATCTTGGCATTTCCCAGTTTTCAATATATTTAGGCCCACCGCAGCGTGTTTGATTAGCTTCCGACTGGGTACACCGAGACCGAATGGAATGATAATTGGGTGGTATTGAGCTAAGACGCTTCTGGTTAGTTGTACAAAGTGTCATTTAATTGACATGACACGCATAAATGTTTGTTTGAAAAATTCAAGAAAATAATATTTGAACCTTTCTTGACACGACGCTTTCTGGAACTTCCCAGAAGCGTCTTAGCGTAATACCAACCAGTGTTCATCCAATTTGGTCTGGCAGAACGCAGAAGATATTCAAAAAAGCTTCGGTGGCTCTAAATAATGCTGAAACGCTCTAAAAAATATTGTATTTTTATGCCCAAACCTTGTCATCTATAGTCTTGCTCTTGTAATTACTTCTCACATTTGCATGTAGAGTGCTGGCAAATGCAATGGATCTGGATGAGGACCAGGATAAGCGGTTCCAGTGCTACCTTCGTTCTGGATTAAATTTCAAAACTACTCGTAGCGTAAGCTTCACATCACAAATAGTAGTTGTCTGCTGGAAGGTTAATTTCCTGTCCGTTCTTGTACTAGTTAATCCAATGCATTTCCAAGCATGCAGTTGACGACGTCTGTGTTTGGGCGGTCTGTGATCTGACAAAGGGCTTCGTTGAGGACGTTGTAAACGGAGGTGGGTTCGTATTACCGCGTTTCCACATGACCTGTTTTAGTAGTAATGATAATAAGTCAATTATTGGCTTATGCAGTAGAAGAAATTATAATTAATTAGAATTCATAATTTACTTTTTAGCTTTGGACTTCGAGGAATCGTGTGGTTGGACCGGGCCCATAACTCCAGAGGCAATACTCGCTGCGTCTTTCAAATTGAAAATGGAGGAAAACTTACGAATCAACAGTCATAAGAAAACCCGAGGCTGACGAGTATCTTGCGTTAAATAGTTTGTCAGAAGGCTCAACTAAATTCCCTTACGCCGTACAGTACGTTGAGGTTTTGTTTAAATTTGCTTTTAAGTTCGTGATTGCTTAATTTCCAGGCCCTAATACTGATACTGATGACGATGAGCGACAGCTTGTTATTCCTGATTGTTACCCTGCTAGGCTAGGCTGGGTAAAACAGATAAAATGTGCTTGGATCGTCACTTAATTTACATTTATTTTCATTTAAGCATAATAACTTTTAAATAGTTAAAACTTTGAATTAAATTCTGTATTTCCCTGCCGATGATAGTGAAGGCCGATTTTCTTGGACCCTTAGCACGACTGGAACACTCATACAGGGGAGGATGTCGACATCGGTGATAACTGCAGTCACAAGTTCAGGAGGGGTCAAATCATACTTGATAACCTGTGAAATAAAATATTCAGATTGTCATGTTGTTAACAATATGAATTGTCATATTGTTTCCAATTTAACTCCTGAATGGTAACCCTCCTGAATTGATTTGTAATAAACTCACCGGTGTAAGCAGAACACCTTCACGCTGTAAGGTGGCAATGACCTCTTGCTCTTCCTCTGATCCACTGGTTCCATTACCTTTGAGACTTTGTATCTTTCCAAATCCAAATCCCAGTTCATTGTGAAAGAAGGAATCAGTTGGTGACTTGTCACAGAATTTGTAAGTTTCGCAGCACACTAGCACAGGGATGTTATGGGCAGAGGCCATAAGAGCAATTTGGGCGGTGCCGACATGGGCAAGAACGCCGCCGTTCGTAAGAAGAGCATGAGCTCCTAAAAAGACCTTCGTGACAGACTGAATTATACTGCTTAGTCCAGTAATTGAGGTGTAAGTTAGTGATGTCGTAATAGACTGTTCCAGCCCACTTATAACTTCTAATCCCTTTCCTTTGCGCTCCTGAGCAAGTGGTCTGTCACCAATAATGACGAGAGAGAATTTGATTGTTCCCTGTTTGCTGACGGCAACCAAAACGTCTGAGATTACCTCAGAGTATCCGTACACCAAAATAGTATCTCCGTTCTTGATTTTGTCCATGGACTTTTCAACAATCGCTTCTTTAGCTTTAATAATTCCTTCGAGGTAATCATTTAGAGCCTCTATCCATTCAGCCTTGATGACTTGCTCACTCAGTTCCAAACTATCAGAAGTTCCATGACATTTTGCGTTGAAGTATTCAATGGCATTTTCCATTGACACGGCAAAGGGACGACATTTCTTCAGAAAAGTCAAATTAATCTTCAGGTGTGTAACAAAGTCATGACGGAAGTCCCTCCCTTCCAGAGTAACAAATGAACGAATATAGTCCGTAAGTGTTCTTAGAAGAGCCATACATCGTTGGTTCGAACCCCTAATAACACCGTTGGAATATTTAAGGCCAAGTGCATAGAACAATGGATGAACACCCGGATGGTCGGAAGTAGACGTGCCGAATAGGGTAAATGACTCCACTGATTGAGGTACATAGTCAAAAAGCGTCTGCACTTTGGATTGAGACTCTGAGGTAAGGCGCTTTGGCAAACCACTACCAACTCCGCCCGCAGA
>JABASL010001285.1:0-11465 GCA_019775825.1 Neanura muscorum
GCGGCCTTATCCCCATGTTGTACATAATCACGACTCTTGACTTTGATTTGAAAAAATAAGTTTTGACTCAGAAGTCGCTGAAGTATGGGTTTTGATATCCTACTACTGCTAAATTCGTCAACAGCTATATTTTGGATTCAGAAAAATTACTTTAACTGAGCCTTTTGATTTTCTTATTTATCTAATTAGGATTTATCAATTAAACTGCTCACATGTGCTTAAATATTGAAAGGCTGCAAGTACTAACTGGGGTGAAACATGTACGTTAGCGCATCCCCAACGAAGTCCTGAGGCTAAAGGCTGAGCTAAGGCCAACTGAACTTTGGATCTTCTTCGTCTTATACTATCTGTTCAATTAAAAAATTATTATTATTAGGTAAATTTTTAATAAAACTAAATAGCAAATGTTCCCACCATAGACGTCAGTCTCATCATTAATTTCGGCTTTAATTAAAGCTTCGATAACATCCTCCATCGTGACGAGCCCCGTGATTTCGTAATAGGGATCTGACCCCTTCTCGCCATCGTTCACTCGCTGCGCAAATGCCATGTGTCCCTTGTTGCCTAAAATCAAAGAAATTTTATCGTATACAAATAGCTCCATATCTCATTATGGCCTCATTACGTCAACGTTTGCTATGCGACCTTCCGTTTGCATACCTGTTTTGAACTCCCGGAACACGACATCAAGTGTCGTTGTCTCAAAGACATACATGATGGGATTGCTATAAAATTCACAAATAGTTCGAAGAGGCATCTTATCATCCGTGTCAACAAACGCCAAATCTTTTGTATACAACAAAGAAATTAGGTTCTTCTTTGAACCTTCATATATGGGTACCCTTGAATAACCTGTAAACAAAGAAAACAATTTCAAAGTTCTGCTCAATTCGTAAGATGGAGCAAAGCTGTTCGAAACTAACCCTGAGACATAATTTCAGAAACTGTGTCAAAATCTAGGACGGCGTCCGATGGGAGCATGAATATATCCTCCAATTTGGTCATTACATCTGCAACTACTTTTTGCTTCAGTTCCAACGCTCCAGCGATTATATTTACTTCATCCTTCTCCAGGTCATTGTAGTCACCCGTCACCTACGCCAATTAATAATGTTTAGTTTAGTAATTCAGGAAGTTAAATCAATCTTATTAGTCTAAATCTTCAGTCATCCAAATATAAGCCACCGTAACGAAATTTCGTATCACATATTCTTCAGGAACACGCCTGTATAATTGCATCACCATTCTCAAACAAACAAACTTGTAATCGTTCTTGTAACAGAGTGGAAATTATGAAGTGGTACAATATTTATAAAACGGCCCCAGTGTCTAAGCTCTGCTCTACTTCAGCTTCATTAGGGTGACACTTAAAAAAAATTTCAAAATTTTGAAGTCTCACCCCCTAAAATTTGTTCCACTTAACGATAAAAAATTCAAACAAATTTTATTTATTGATGAATATTTAGAGGTGGCGCCGTGCTCCTTTGCTTTCGGCTTCCAAGTACATGGATGGGAGGCATGACACGCCGCCATCTTGAATAAATTTTGACTGGGTTAATCTATTGACCCAACTTTGTCGACTTTGGCGTCGTTGGATTCCACTCGACCTAGCCTTCATTTTTGTAGGGTTAGGATAACTGTTGGTAAGCTGAGATTGATTTTTCATTTCATAACTTAAGGTGTGTATCGCGTTGGAGATATGGATGATGCCGTGACACCTATCGAAAATCCTCTAGAAAGCGTGGCTAGGTCGGGTGGATTCCAACGCTACCAAAGCCGGGTTAATAGGTTAATCCGGCCAAAAATTATTCAAGATGGGGCAGGTCATGCCTCCCATCCATATACGTGGAAGCCGAAAACAAAGGAGCACGGCACGACCTCCAAAGATTCATCAATTAAAATAAAAATTTGCCTGAATTTTTTATCGGTAAGTGGAACAAATTTAGGGGGTGAGACTTCAAAATTTTGAAACAAAAATTATTTAAGTAACACCCTAATTTTCATAGGAAAGTCTAGTAATTTCATGTAATTTACAAAATGCCGAGTTCCCTAAATTTGGGAACAATGCACTGATAAGTGTGAATTCACGTTGTAGGGAATACCCCAAATCCAAAAATTAACTCATTACAATGACGATCGATGAACCACTCCAGAAGTATCACGCTCTCGAAATTACGTAGAATAATAATAAATCAATCACTAATACCAGTTAGATGATAAATATAAAAGCCGAGATTTGTCTAACACAAGCGTCACAACATAAGCTCGCCAATTGAGGTTGAGCTCTCTACTTTCGCTACTTAAGTTTCCACATCGTACGACCAAATTATACGATTAAATGGCCATTTACTATGATCAGTAGCATAATTAATAATTCATTTTCCCCGTCAATCTTCAAGTATTTCGTAAAACCCCAAAACCACCATTAAATCTATTTGATGCGACTAATCTAGCCGCACCCAGTATCACGTGAACTTGTATTGACTTTGAAAAATTGACAATTTGTACACAGGTACGCCTAGTTGGCAACTGGAATCATCTCGAGAATTTTAAATTTTAGTAGCCATCATCAAAGCATAGAAATTTTGGTTGATAATCCCCATTGACGAATATGATTTAGCAAAGGATTATGTTCATTTCTTCTTCGTGAAATCCCAAATTTTGCTAGGGTTGTTGAATGGAATTAATTTTTACAAAAGAAAAATTACAAAAAAATGGGGAAAAAACTATCCATAAATTTTGACATTTATAAAGAATTAAAGATCACCCGACGGAATTGGCCTTCAGATTCAAAATAGAATAATACTTACCCTTATTAATTCCTTCAACCGCTCTCGATTGTACACGTTTCCAATTTCTTCACCCAAAATTTTATCGAGAATGACACTGATGGGATATGACAAAGGAAAGGTAAGCGCCATAAAAAGTTTGGTTAACCAAACTGTTCGAGCACCAACAGCTAATCCATGTCTTGAACATATTGCCTGTGGTACAATTTCTCCAAGTAAAACGATTGAAATTGTTGAAGCAATGACAGCAACTAGTCCAGAAGATAAATCGTCCAATAGAATTGTGAGTGTAGAGTTGACCAAAACATTTCCCAATAGCAGAGTACATAGAAGGTAATTTCCATTATCACGAAGCGGCTGAATTGATTTAGCATAACGTCTCTCTTTGTCCGTTCCCGTGGCTGCTATAATTTTCATCTCGGTTCGATCCAGTGACATAAGTCCAAGATTGAGGCCAGAGAAGAGGCCTGACAGGGCCAGAAGAATGACGATGATGACGCATTGTGCCCTATGGGTTCCATGAACTTGAGTTATTTATCTAATCTAAATTTAAATATCAAACACCACGCAGGGAGATGACAAAAATTTGATTGTGTTTTTGTTTACCACATTGGAAGCATTCTCTCGTAGGTTTTTATTTGAATCCAAGATTCGGATCCTTGATGTACCCACGGCATTTTCTCGTTGTTCTTTTCTCTGGCACAGATGTAAAACACTTCCTCATCTCCAAGTAATGGAGGCAGCTGGATCTTGGTCAGTGCTGAATGATAGGTTAAATCCAGTCGAAGTAGCTAAGAAAAAGAATTTAAAAAAATATCCTAATGATTGTAACATTTACATTCCCATTTCGGTGATGCAAGGTCATACCCCAGAATTCCCCGCCACGAGGGATCCCCCTGACTTATGGCTCCACAAAATTATAAAGTGCTGGGGGGGGGGGGGTCAGAAAGTGCGATCAAATGCCAATTGCAGGTCTAAATTTCAAATCTTTTCAGCGCCTTAGGACGCTGCGACTTTCAAAATCGCTAAAAGTATCCAAAAACGGGTCGGATGACACTTTTCAAATTTCAAAAATTTTCAGCGCCTTGCGGCGCTGCAGCGTTCTATATAGCTTAAACTGTCCAAAACCGTGGCCAGATGACAGTTTCGGCTCTAAATTTTAAAAATTTTCAGCGCAATTATTCGGGAAAAAAAGATACCCCCTCGCGTCAAAAGGTGAATTTTGGGGTATGTGCAAGGTCGTAAAGCAAACGTTGACGTAAGATGTTGCCTTACGTCAACGTACGATCTACGGCTTTTCTAAATCATGTTTTCAAAAAATAATTTTTTTTAAATTGGAGTTAGAGTAAGCAAGAAAACAGATTTTTGGGTGTTTGCAGTGACGGNGCAAGGTCGTAAAGCAAACGTTGACGTAAGATGTTGCCTTACGTCAACGTACGATCTACGGCTTTTCTAAATCATGTTTTCAAAAAATAATTTTTTTTAAATTGGAGTTAGAGTAAGCAAGAAAACAGATTTTTGGGTGTTTGCAGTGACGGAGTTTTTCCTAAATCTTCTTAGGACTTACAGAGAATTGTTTCGTAGACGAAATATCATCACAATCACTTCCTCTGGCCTGTTTCTCAGTGACAAAACGTATGACAGTATTCCTATGTAAACCTTTCACCATATAACCGAACGTATGCAGTGGATTCTGCCAGTATGCTTGAAATCCCTTTGTTCTTGTCTTCATAACTAACGCCTTTATCGACCTCCTCTACTCTAAAACCGTGGATGGCCGCCGTCATTTTTTCCAATTCCTGATCTTCGCTGAGTTCCACCAAAGTGGGATAAGCGTGGGTATCCTTCGTAGAGTTATAACGGAAGAGTGGCGAGTCGTTAGAAACTGAGGCCCCTGTATCGTTGAATAAGTCAAGCCCTTGTTGATAATAGTCAGAAACTGGCACTGCTTGAATTCCAGGCACCTGAAACGTTTGTAGAAGGAACAAGCACATAAACGGAACAGTTTGAGCCGTGGAAAAAGTTTTTCTGAACGAGGTTTTCACCATTCTTGACACGAGTAACTTGCTGTCCAGTACTTTCACGAGGTAAGTCCCTTGCTCTTAGTCGTTTATAGGTAAAAAAAAAAACAGGTGTAATGGCACGTAGTTTTATAGTATACTAATCATTGATTGAGGTTTCCATGGTCTTATAATCCTTTCGCTACCTGTGTGGAATTAATTGAATTTATCTTATCATTCGCAAATTCACAAGTGCTACGCTACGCAATCACTTTATTCATCCGTATCAATCACCTGGAATAAAGTTGAAGTGAAGCCGCCGCCATATTCTTCTAATAACTTTATTCCTTGGTACTCCTTCCGGGTTAGTACGAGTGTCCATAGTCCATTTCAGTGTAATACGTTTCTACAATGACCCCATGATACCTGACCTCTTGACCTTTGTTTTAAAAAGTGACGTTGGACGTGTTTTTCCAGAACTACTCGAGTTTAAGTGTAACAATCTGAAGAGCGGAATCAATCAATCAGATCACGAAGATTATTTTTTTTTTGTTTTTGTTTTGAAAAAAGTGACGGCGGCGCGCGCGCGACTAGTTTTTGAACGCTAACAAAATTCCATTGCATTCCACTTTCGACCTTTTGACCTCTTCGCTCTCATTTTCATTGCTCGTTTCAAACTTTTAGTTAATTTCAGTCAGTACACTGATAATTGTCTTAACTTATTGTTTGTTTCAAACACGTGTTGACTCAATTGATTATTAAAGGTGCATTTTCTAGGACAATTGTCTATTATCTCATATCTCATCGTCATCGGGTCGGGCCCCGATGATCGGGGTCATCCCGGATGACCCGCCATCCGTATACCAGTAGCAGACACAAATCATATACACACGGATCCCTCGTCAAACACAAGTGAGTACTGATGACCAATTGAGTCAGTTGGGTGGCCATTGTACCCTGATATGTTGCCCTTGGGTACATTAACCTAAAAAATACGACACTTCAAGTCTATATCAGCCATTATTGAACGATTTTGAGCTAAATGTTTCATCATTCGTATCCAAATCAACTAACCTAGAACTACTAACCTAAACCCCCAAACCCAAACCTTGGTACCTTGACCTTGGGTACATTAACATAAAAAAATAACTTAAAAGTCCATGTCAGCTATTATTGAAAACGATTTTGAGCTATATTTTTTATCATTAGTATCCAAATCAACCCATTCAGCGACGAGACGGAAGAGCTTTTTGGTAAATTAATCAGTAAATGGTTTAAGTTATACCGGCGTGCAGCCAGCTAAAGTTTACGCAGTTTATAAAACTTAAATGGTAATTCATATGACAATCTCGTTCTCGATCAAGTTTTTTAAGGAATTAACCCATTATTACACATTGTAAATATAACCCCCTTGAAGTGTTTTCTTTTGTTTCTTTAGTTTAGTTAGAGAACTAACTTATCATTTACACCTGACTTGATTTACAAATCGTGACAACGAACACTTTTGATCTAATCTTTTCAGTTACGTGTTTGGGATGGAAAAGTACCAGTTAAGAAGATGGTTGTCTACGACGAAAATGGAAACATTTACGTTATGGCCCTCGTGAACAACTGGAAAAGGAAGGTTAGTAGCATGTCAACCTAAAAATTGTAGTTTCCTGGTGAATTATCCTTATATTTGGACTCTAAAATCAACTTTCTCTGTTTAATTCATAACAAATATAAAGTCAATCAAATTGGTCATTTACATCTCTTACATCTGTAAAGAAGATAACTAAAATTGACAGCGTCCTTGGCATCTCTGTCGGACAGAGTCTGTCCACCTAGACTCCTAACTCCCATTGGTATCTATCATTGCTTTGTGACCATTCCTTGTCCGTGTTACCTCCTCATGTCCAATCTCGGGATTACCCCAGGGATCGCTGTCGTTGTCAGTGACAGTCCTTGGGATTTCCTGCAGGCCTTTTCCAGGACTCCTCAACCCAATATCCCTTCTGTCTCATTATTCACAATACCATCAATAACAACTCTCAGTATTCGTCTCGCGTCAAAATCTACATTAACATCTCTTTACTATATGCCGTGCTACTAGTAATCAGGAAGTCTTGAGTACTTTTTGTTTTTAGCTACACAAAACAGAGACCAGTGTATAGCAAAACAGCGATTTGGAACACCATCAGCGTACACCATCAGCGTATTTTCAGTTCACTGAGCCAAATAGTGTCAGTGACCTCTTCTCGTGTCCTACGCATTTTTTTTTGATAAATGGGCATCATATCCCATTTCATTGGATTCAGCCTCTGCACCCTGGCCTTACATATCTCAACAGTTGGATGTTTTTCCACTAATGGCACAAGACACCCAATATCTTCAGGGTTATATTACAACTATACAGTGGCTCACGTCACCGGGATTCGAATTGAGGTAATTCATCCTTAACATTTGATGCAATGTTCAAAATATTGTTCTGTTCAAAATTTAGTTCAAATTTTTTTAAAAGCATTTGAAAATTGGCATTCACAGGATTCGAGTGTTTCCTACATAAATGGCACTTCTGTAATTCTTGCAAATGTCATCACACCTATTCGCCTTTTTGGTCAGGGATTTACAAATGACACGCTTGTTCTTTTTACGTCGGAAAGCCAGGGCAGGTTTGAAACTTGTCGGGGAAACTTAAGCTCAAGCAGAGTATATTCCGTAAGATTTTAAATTGGCATTAAACTAAATATGGTTAAAAGCCGGTTGACTTTTCGTTATCCTAATTGATATTTGTTTTTCATAATTATGTGCAAAAGATCTCCAGCATCAGTGCAGAATCGGATATCGTCGGCCTTGAAGCCTCCTTCTCATCTCCCATTGGTCATGATTATTTGTTCATCTGCATTCGTCGGGGAATCAGTCCATGGATCCACCAAGGAACCCAGGATTTTCTAAGCATCAAGGTCTATGAAAGGTTACTTCCTTTTTGGGTTCAATGCCTTTCCATCTCAGGACTCCTGCTAATCTCAGGTCTCTTCGCAGGGCTGACTTTGGGTCTTCTAGCACTGGATCGAACTGACTTAAAAATACTAGCCAATACTGGATCCGATAATGAAAGAAAGTATGCCAAAACAATTCTTCCCCTTCGAACGCGTGGGAATTATCTACTCTGTAGCCTTGTTCTTGGAAATGTCCTCGTCAATTCAACACTGACCATCCTATTAGATCAACTCACAACTGGAATTATTGCTGTCATTGCTTCTACGAGTGGAATTGTGATTATTGGTGAAATTATACCACAAGCAATTTGTTCCAGAAATGGACTTGCCATTGGAGCCAAAACAGTATGGCTCACAAAATTCCTCATGTTCATTACATTTCCACTTTCCTATACAATTAGTTTTATTCTGGACAAAATTTTGGGAGAAGAGATAGGACTTGTTTATAATCGGGAAAAGTTAAAGGAGCTTATCACGGTGATTCAATCAAAACTAAAATACGAAAGATTTAACAAGCGGGTTCTGGGAACCCGAGGGATCCCAGAACTAGGGGGACATTCATACCCTAATATATTCTAATATTTATTTCCAGGTAACAATCGAACACAATGAGTTAGAAACGGATGAGGTCAATATTATTTCAGGAGCATTGACCTTAAAGAAAAAATGCGTTGAAGATGTCATGGTACCTTTAGTAGAAGTGTTCATGCTTCCTGCTAACACTGTCCTGGATCCAGAGCTTCTTATTGAAATTCGGAAACGAGGTAAAATGTCAATTTAAAATTGGCATTACTTGAGTATTAATAGTACATTACTATTCAGTAAAAACCATCGCGTCAGGTCAAGTCAGTTGATCAAGTGCTCTTGTTTTTTTGTAGGTTTTTCACGCATTCCAATTTATGATGGAGAAAGGAATCGCATTATTTCAATTTTAAATATGAAGGACCTCGTTTTCGTTGATTCAAATGAAAAATTACCACTGAAAAGCCTAATTGAACCCAACAATACTTGCTTCTTTGTCTTTTCTGATGCCACTTTAGATGTCATGTTCAACGCATTCAAAACTGGTTAGTTAAAGTTGGGCGCCATTTTGACACTTTTACCTTGACATATTTTTTTAAAACTTAACTAGGAAATCGTGGTCACATGGCATTTGTACAGAAATTGAACACTGGGGAAGACGATAGAGATCCTTACTGTGAAATTATTGGGCTCGTTACCCTTGAAGACATTTTGATGGATTGGTGGCCAGAACGATTTTGATGGCACGAGACGAATGGGGCCCACCTGCGCAAGCGCATCAACTCTTGGTTCCCACAAAGTTTTAAGAAGGAACTTATGGGTTTTTAACCGTTGTGACTAGAAAATATATAGGGTTGACCGAATGGCCATTTGTGGGCGACGGCATACCTATACCCCAGTTTAATTTTCCTTCCATTCATTCACGTAAGTTAGCTAACTGTAGTCCCGATTGTAACCATTAATTAATAAAGCTTCAAACCCCTCCCCTCATTTTACACATCTAAATCAACTTTCTATAAATTTCAATTTAGATTCGCCGCATTGAAGCGCAGCTTTTAGTTGTAAATCGTCTAATTAATTGCAAGCAATTACGATTCCAAGTTTTTTGCAAGTTTGCCCTTGTTCTCAATAATAAATGGGTAATAATTAGCGTAGAATACAGAGATCATTATCATTTTATGGCCAAACAAGCCCGTCCTTGGACGGAAAGGATACAAGTATAAAATAATTTGTGCCAGTATCCATTCCGCCCTAGAAAGGGCTTGTTTGCCTACTCATTTTATAGGTGATCACATTTTTATTAAAATAGAAAGTACTTAATTGAAACAAAAGTTAGAGAGAAAAATGTTATTACTAGTCAGTTATATGCGGGATGCGTAGAATTTAGATGACTGGAAAATAATCACAGCAATGTCAAAATTGCAGTCAAAGCGCATGCAGGCGCAGGCGCAGATCTAGAATTTGGCATCACTTTATCGTCGAAGTCCAGTAATTGTTTTGGAAATGATTTCAACACATTCTTCGATTTGGGCTTCTGTAATGTTCAGTGGTGGAGCAAAACGAATAATATCGCCATGGGTAGGCTTAGCTAGGAGTCCATTATCCCGCAGCCGTAAGCACACGTCCCAACCGTTGAATTCTAATTTTGGCGAATTAATATTTCATTATTAGGCAACAAATTACAATTAAGTTTGTTTGAATTACATTAATTGAAATTTAAAATTACTAACCTTGAGAAATGACAATTGCATTTAAAAGTCCTTTCCCCCGAACTGCTTTCACAATCGATGATGGAAGCAAAGCCAATTCTCGCCTTAATATTTTTCCAAGTTTTTCTGAATTTTCAGCCAAGTTTTCTTCTTCCAAAACTTCTAAAGCGGCCATGGCTACTCTACTTGCCAAGGGATTTCCGCCATAAGTGGATCCGTGCTCTCCGGGTTTAATACACAGCATCACTTGGTCATCAGCTAAAACTGCTGACACCTATCACATACAAAAGAATTTCGTCACAGATTGTTTTGAAATTACCGAAAATTGAAAATAGGACCATTAAATTACCGGAAGGACGCCTCCAGACAATGCTTTTCCCAAAATGACAATGTCAGGTCGCACATTTTCATGGTCGACACAAAGTCGACGACCCGTTCGAGCCAAACCGGTCTGAACTTCATCAGCAATGAAGAGGACGTTATTGGATGAACAAATTTCACGAACACCACGGAGATAACCTTGATGTGGAACTACAACTCCGGCTTCACCTTGAATTGGTTCAACCATGAAGGCACAAACTGTTGGATCTTGAACCGCAGCCTGGTCACAAAAATTGCAAGTTATTCAAAAAAAATTTATCATTCTTAAAAATATTTTTTTACGCTAACATTTAAGCTAACCCTACTAACTAACTAAAATAACCCTAGTACCAACACTATTTCAGGAGAAGCCATTGATGAGTTTAAAAATAGAGGATGACATTTACAATATTTTGAAAAAAATTACGCTGACATATTGATGTCAGGAATATTTCCCTATTTTCATGGATTCGGTCACAACCGTAATATTGGTATCACACCGTATCAGCAGCGCATCAGCGCTACGGTTTTAAATTCATTTAATTAGGTCAATTGAATTCAAGTCACGTTCTCCCTTTCCAAATCTTGCCCCAACTTCCAATTCGCAATTACATCAAAGTCATGGAAATTTTAAACTAAAACTTTCCACTATTCCACCTGCCTCGCCCATTCAGTTTTTTTTTATTTTATTTTTTTATACATTTCAGGAATTATTCAACTTGGATTTTCCATTAAAAAGTCGCAAAACTCCGTTTTAATTCCAAAACCTGTTTATCCAGAATAAATTACAAAGAAGGGAAAACTGGAAGTGGCATTGACATTGTGGAATCACGCCTTCACATATCAACCAATCAGAAGGAAGGTAAACCCCAAGCATGCTTGAATTGCGAATTGCGACGTAACTTTTGTATTGTAAAAAATATTAGCACTGTGCAGATTATCAGAAGTGTCGTGCATAAAATGCACAAAATTTTGCACAATGAAGTTCTTACGTTGAGGGCATTAAGGTCATTGTAAGGGATCGTTTCAAATCCTGGCATAAATGGACCAAACCCTTCGTAAGATGTTGGATCTGTTGAAGCAGATATGGCAGCTAGCGTTCTACCC
>JABASL010001286.1:0-11465 GCA_019775825.1 Neanura muscorum
CGTAAACATAAGATGGTTGGTCGTTTAATGTAATCATTGTTGTATTTAATGGCGAAATTTGAGTTGCCAGAGATTTTTTTTATAAACTTTCTAGCGTGAGCCTTTATTGTGTTTTACAGAACGGTACATCAGATCTCCACGATGGCCAGCAACGCAAGGCCATTAACCTACAAGCCGAGAAACATGCCTAAATATGGCCCTATATGTGTTCATGAAGACAAAGTACCTGGAATCATGCCAATTCCATTCACGTTGGACGATATTGACGACAAGCCGCCTATCAACGGTGCTGGGGATGGAACACAAATGAAACCAAAGAGGGACGGCGTGAAATTAGATCTTCCGTATATTCATTCTTCAGCACGTGCTCAATATTTTTCATCTTATCGTAAATCAGAACACACCGAGAAGACATTTCGTGAATTCAGGAATACAATGAAGATGTCAATTCCTTCTGACGCTAGCCCTGGATGTCAGACTATTAAGTTGCAACTGCCTAGATTAGATGCTCTGGAAAACCTACAGAGGAATCTGAAGAAAAAGATTGCCTTATATCTTGCAGGCAAAACTGTCTCTTTTACCGTCAAAGGTCAAGAAGTTTCACTTTCTCGTTCTGCTGCGCACATCCAAAAGGCAAAAATTCGGGCTCACAATGGAAAACGCACAGAAGCGGACCCGGAATTGACTCCATGGCTTGAATTGGTTGCCCCTTACGGTTGGATTAACTCTATGGATGTTTCAGAACAGACGCTCACTACAATTCGAAAAGCTTGGAAGAACACTGGTAAACCCTTTGTACAACTTGACACTTCCATCGTGGCGAAGCAACTGGACGTATCAATGAAGCAGATAAATTCACTTTCGGTGATGCCAAATGTAAAGTGTATTACGCATCAGGATTCTAGTCGGGAGTTATCATGCCGTGCTATAGTACCAGGTATTCTTCATTAGAGACTAGAAACCCCTCGTTTCTGTTCGTTGGGAATTTGTAATCTGAGTTAAGCATCTTGTAACTTGGTAAATTTTACAGATATCTTCAAGATGTTGGCATTGACTGCATGGCAGGAGAATCGGTTATCCAGGTGCCTTTTCAATTTGTGCGAGTCACAGAACTTTTTTATTCGCCGAGAAGTTTTGGAAAAGCATTCAACATATTTCCTGTAATTATTTTGTACTAACACTTTTCATAACTTATTCAAGAGCTGTTTTTAATCGAAGTATATTTTACTTTATTTTATTCTAAACAGAAGGAAATCCTACGAAAAATCTCGCGACAAATGCAACGTAACTATACCGTTGGATGAGAAGAAGCAAGAATTATTCCGAGTCCAATCTAAAGAGCTTCTAGAATCTACCAATTCTTTTAAGAATTTTGAAAATAGTTTATCCAAGCTGAATCCAGGTAAAAAGAAAGGGATCCTGACGGCGTGTTTTAGTTTCTAACTAAACGAATAATGTTCGTCAGCGATATTTACAATTCTATTTACGTTTACAGAGTGGAATGTAATCCAGCTTACAAAACTTTTTCATCATAAGAACAGATTCGGCGCCTCTCAGGCTAATGGATCTCAAGCGTTCGCACTATTTATTTCTGCTCTAGTTAGCGTCAATGTAAGTTTTATACCGATTTAAGTAAGAATTAGTGTCGGCATTGATGTCCACGTTTTCTTGTGTGCCTTAACTGAAACCTACATAAATCATTGTAGGGTTCTCGTTGTCCATTTGTAACTTATGTGCCTCCACCGCGTATTGAAGCAGGACTCTCAAAACAGAACATTGTCGAGAGCTTCAGATTATTAATGGTGAAGAATCGGAAATTAAATGAGCAATATAAAGGAAGCCGTCAAAAGTACTGGCAATTACGTTCGCAACACAACGTTGAACTAAAGGTTGGTAAAAATCTGTCTGTACTATATTGAATCCTGTCTGCATTTTATTACATAATTGTCTTTAAACAGACTCTGCTGGATAGCGTTGAAGAAAACTGGATTTACCCCTGGGAATTTCTTCTTCCAGGGAATATTATGGATAAGTCGATCGTCTCACATATTCGTAAATTTTTGACTAAAGTGGAAGGTTTATTGAAATCAAAGTTGACACCACCCGTCAAGGGAGTTCTATATAAGTTGGTGGAGAATTACAATCAGATTAAACCAGGGCTTCAAAGCAATCTCCCCTGCTTCATTAGATGGCTTACTCAAGCATCTGAGGTGACTTCACAGGACATCGCCACACTTGTTATACAATTTGGCTCTGGACTTAATTTACAATCTTATAAACGATCACCAACAATTCTTGTCCTCGACCAGGTTAATGCAACTCTACATTTTGTACGTTAATTTTATAACTGAAACCAAGTTGAACAAAGTTTTCGTACTTTTTGTTACAGGAATTGGATTTGATTCCTTGGGAGTCAATGAATTGTTTAAAATCAACCCCCGTTAGTCGCGTCCCATCTCTCTCCATGATTAATTCACTAATGACTCTGAGAAAGCTGAAAAAGGAAAAATACGCAGAAATTATAGATCCGAGAAGTTGCGGCTATGTTTTGAATCCAGACGGATCCTTGAAAGGTGTTGAGGAACGACTGGCTGGCTATTTTAGTGGTGTTGCATCGTGGGCAGGAGTGACAGGACGAAAACCTACACAAGCTGACTTGGAATCATATTTTCAAACGAAGGACCTCTATCTGTACGGTTAACAATTTGTAATTTATATAATTCTTGTATTCTCATAAGCACTTATTCAAATTGCAATTATTAATTTTTTGATAGATATTGCGGACATGGGAGTGGCTCAGCATACTTTTCAGAACATAGAATTCAAAGAGTTTCCTGTCGAGCTGTACCTTTGCTCATGGGATGCGGAAGCGTGCGCTACAAACATCATGGGCCAAGATCACTTTCAACTTCAATAGTCACTTCCCTTTTCTCTGCCACTTCGTAAGTGAAACCTAAACCAAACCTAAACCAAACCTAAACCTAAACCACTGCTAACTACATTTTTTTAACCATGTGAGGGAGAATTGGGAAAATAAAAAAAATATTGTAGTTAGCAGTTGACCACACAATATTATCCAACTCGAACTCACCCAAGTTGCTATTTGATTTGTATTTAATAAGCTAACAAAAACTATTGGTCTCGCAGTGTTTGCAGCGTTGGATTCCTATACGAAGTAACTGACTTGGAGTGTGATCGTGTGACCCTAGAACTTCTTGAACACTGGGCTCCAGGTGCTAGAGGAAAACTCCCACAAATTCTGTCATTTGATCCAAATGCAAAACGACCAATCGAAAGATGTCTCGCTAGTGCTGTTAGAATTGCACGGGGCGGGGCAACACAATTTGTCACTGGAGCTGGACTTGTGTGTTATGGAATTCCAGTTTTAACTCATGATTTGTGAGCTGACAATAACTCAAGAAGCATGAGATGAAGAACTCGAATGCAAACAGCGCAACACAGTGCCTTTTCTATTTTACTCTTTTACTGTTTACTCGTAAGTTATAATTCGTATTTTTCTACATTATTTTTCATGAATTTTAATTGATCCTTCAGATAACTCAATATTTGGTTAATTTCAATTAATTCACTGACTTAATCTTTCAACGTTAGACATTATTGGCTTCAATAAACGCTTATCCTAATATGGCGTCTGTTGATTTAAATTAACTGACGCCAATGAGTGGACGATTCTTTACTGAATTTAGTCAAAAATTTTAATGATTTAGCAAAAGTCGCTCATGGTAGGTTTTAATTCTCCCCGTTTTATGATTCGCTTGATCACTGCTCCACTAACGAGTGGAAGCACTTGAGCTACCGTTGCCAGCGTTTGGCGTCCAGAAGTTGATCGTATGTGATGTCGACGATTATGAGGGGCATGACGAGTCAACGGCACAACTAGAGCAGCACTTGACCTTGGAATATAGTCCTGAATATTTTCGGGACGTGGAGGGCTTGGGTTATCATCCTCATCTCCAACGGAGAATTCGTCGTCAGCGATATAACCGGATGGAATCGAAGTATCACTATCATTGCTTCCATCGCTTTGGTTCGAGTTCACACTTTCAGTAGAATTTGTGTTCGACAAATGTCCAGCTGGATTTTGGAGATTTTCAGTTGGACTGACTTGGTTTATGGAGTCGGGATCTGAAAATTTCAAACTTTTCAGACGATTTTCGAAATACTGGGAGCAATTTATTTTGAAAAACGCTAACCTTGTAAATTTGTTGTTCCATGAGTTGAAGACGGAGGAATTATAGGAATTAATTCAGTGCTAAACCTTTGGGCCGTTTCCCGAATTTGTGCTTGGGCCAAATTTGGGAAGTGGTCTCTTTCTTCAAGGTCATCCAGCATAGAAGAAGTAATCGACGTATGGGATTCTGCGTAATAGATGGAAGAATTCGTCCCCTGGATTCCGTTATTCAGCTGGGGTTGAAACGAATCTTGGCACATGACCGTGTAGAGCATGGCTTCAGCGTGAGTAAACTTTCTTCGATAAGAATTTCCATCGAAATTGGTAAGAAAATAAAACTTGGAGGAATTCCAATCAGAAATATTGTGCATGGACATACATTTTCTACCAAATGATTCAAGAATTGAGTGTCCAAAAGCTTGGGACAGTTCCCCAAGGGGAAGTGAACATTCTTTTTCTTTCTCCTCTTTGTTTTGACCCGATATTGGATAAAGGTCATCTTGAACTGCAGAATCGGGAACCAGCGTCTGAGTGTAGGTTGTCATACTGAGTGGAGGAGAAATCATTCGTTCCAATGTGATTGCCTCAATTCTAGTCTGAACCCCGATTTCACGGTTTTCGGGGCTTAAGGTCTGGACCGAAATTTGATTGTTCCCGAACACGTCAGTCTGGGTAGAGGTCTCCTTACCAGGGATCTTTACTTCCAGCCTCGGAAAAAAAGATTCACTCAGGGCGGTTGCAACAGTGACGACATTTCTTTGATTGAAAAAATTTCGTGGAGCTGGGTCATGGCTATGCGCTGATTCTTCGACATTTGACTCCTCATTTTCAGTGTTCGACAGTTCCATGTGTCTTGTTCCTTCATCTTCGGACGAATCTGCTTTATAACCATGACCATTTTCAGATGACGAATGCCCCTCCTGGACGCTATCCTCAGTGTCACTTTCCTCTGGAGTTGACCTTGAAATGCTATAAGTTCGACTACTTTGTGATTGATCTTCCCAATTAGATTCGTTCGTTTCAGTTTCCTCGACCTCGACGTCTCGAATCAAGTCAACCTCAACCTCTCGAATCGAGTCAACCTCAACGTCTCGAATCGAATGAACCTCAACGTCTTCTTTTTCAGCATCAATTTCTTTGGACATTTGAGAAGTTGATGATTTTCGTCCAGCGAAATACTCGAGCGGTTTTTCAGTGAATAAAGCGCCGGAGAAAGTTGGAGGAAAATAGAAATTTTGTGAATTTTGAATCTGCACATCTTGGGGCGGCATTAAACAATCGAATTCCTCCTCTTCCTCTGCGTCCTCCTCAGAATCTTCTTGAATTCTTAAATTATAGTCACTGTAGGTCCGACACGAATTCAACAGTTCTGTGATTTGGAGAGCCTTGGATTCCTCACTGTTTGATGTAAATTGAAGACCTGGGAGGAAGTACTTGGGTAAAGTAGGAATTGATTCAGTGACGTCGACGTCACTTGTTGAAGAGTCGTTGGAGCAAACAGTGGTCATGCTGAGGGATGCTTGCAAATTTTGATGCTGAAGCATTACCTCCCCAAGACTGCGATGGTAGTGGCCATCTTGGCCAACTAATTCTGAGGCTGGTCTTCCAGTGTCGAAGTCAGAAAATTCTGGAAACTCTGAACTTTCCTCACTAGTTTCAGTTCCGACATTGTCAGTTGTACCGGATGACGGGTGGAGGAAGTATCCGTCGGGAATCTCTTCATCCATTCCCGTTGCGATTGAGTTGTAGGAAACCTTTTCCGTGGGAAGTCGGGCTTCATCTTGAAATCTTGCTGGCGGGGGTCTGAAATTTGCAATTAATTTTCAGTTATCAAGCAAAACAATCTTAATTTACACAAATTTTTCCACAAAAAAAACTAACTAACAGAAGTAATTGATAATGCTTAGGTAAATCCTGGAGCTTGACACTTCTGCTTTGCAGGCCGACTTGTGTGTTCATACTTCAGGGCAACGTCATTTGCTTTCTCCAAATTTTGACGGCATCACGAGCCTTAGAATTCGTTTAAAAAATCTTGACGCTGAAAACGCTGCGCTGCACTGCATATTCGCTGCTTGCACGTGCGTTGCGTTGTTGGTGTGTGTGATAAAGCAAACAAATCTGTTGTCGTAGCAGCATTTGCTTTTATATTTTGAATGCCATAAAAATGGCGGTCATCACATTCTCCAGCATCAGCCAGGCCTCAAAGTCGTTGTCATTGCGGCTTGCACCTTACGCTTGGCAAAAATTCAGCATCCAAACAGCTAAAACGAACAGCGCATCAACATCAAAACTGCAAGCGACGTCATAACAAGGGGCAGCGATGCAATTAATGTATTAAATACCCTACCTGGAATACCTACCCTACCTGGAATACCTACCCTACCTGGAATACCTAAAGTAGGACATGAGCTCAACTTCAAAGTTTGAATTGAACAGCGCTTGACATTTTAGTGGAATCATGGCTTGATTATTATACCAAAACAGCGTAGAACGAAGAAACGGGAGCGGCTAAATAATCAGATGACGTTTCCAAACAAAGGCATGTGGTCAGGTTGTAAAGCCACTTGCTACTACGCAAAACTTTTTGCGGTTTTGAATTAGTTAATTATGTCTGGCACATTTACTATTAAGTTTTGGTTAACTCGTTCCTGGTTTTTCTGTGTATTGACACACCACAATAAACGTTTGACTAACAAGGCGCGTAAGCGTTTGTGCAGCTTTTCCAGAAAGGCGTGACGTGACCTTCGTCCAAAATATGGTTCACATCGTGGCCCCGAATTTCCAAATTTCTGGATTCGTATCGATGATCGACTCGACTCGAGTTGGAAAATCGTTTACAGAACTACGTGTTACCGATTTTTCGTTAAAAATGATAAATCATGCTTCTTGCAGCTCGTTTGCTCCAAAAAAAAAAAATCAGCGCTCCCTCCTCTTGAAAAAAAAAATAGAATCGTAAATTATGATTAAAATTGACGCTTAAGCTAAAATTAACAAGCTAAATTGATTAATTCGGGATTGTGAAAATTTGAGAGGCTTTTGGTCCAAAAGCCTTTTGGAGCTTCATAATCTATCATATCGAGTGGACCAATCCTTAATCCAAAGATTTTAAATTCCCGTTAAGCTTCAGTTTCTGTCGAATTAATTTTTCCAGTTAGCACTTGAGAAATTATCGTTTTTTGTCGTTATCCAAAACGTTTTATTTGCTTTTCCCTTTTATAGCGTCATTTCTATTGTTACTAAACTCCTTACACACTGCCCGCCCCTTGATTCTTTTTTGTATTGGTGCGTGGGTGGGGCGTGATTCTGAGCTTCACTGCGCATGCGCAAACACTGAGGGGCTTGGTTCTTTTCTGTCTGAAAAGGACTTTCTTTTATTCAGCGGCGTTTCCTTGAGCATTTTTACCCTCTTTCGTCTCTCTCCTCTTCTGCTTCTTGTTGCTACTGGAAGAGGAGAATTTTGATAGTCGTCCGATTCAATCCGATTATTTTGATTGTCACCCTCATTTCAGCGAATTTGTGTCACTTGGATAAGTGTTTAGAAACAAGTACAGGTGTGTCACCAAGTTGGACAACTTAATTAATCCGGCTAACCTCTGACCATCCGAAATGGCTTCGAAATCGGCTAAGCGATCGGCCGCTTCTTCATCTTCCAATGTAACTCCACAAGTTCCATCATCAAGTTCTTCAGGTAAAGTCCACAATTAATGTAGGTCATTTACTACTTTTATGTAGGTCAAGGTACCAGCATTTGACCCGTCTTTTCGGTAACCCCATTCGAGCTGCTTTGATAAGCGTATTACCAGTAACCAGTACAGGAATTGTATTTAAAGAAACCTTCCCCGGTTTCCTATACACATGATTATGGGAGGGCGGGTGCGTGCCGGCCGGTACTTTGGTTGTTTAAGCTTTTGGCCATGCGCTAATTCATTGTAAAAATCTGAATTGGTATATGGTGCTTATGTAACTTGTTCTTCTGGATGAGCTTAGTAATGTCTATAAATAACGTTACAAAATAATCTCTTTCGGTATTTCCGTTTGCGGTTAACTAACAAACTTAGATACGGCCGTTTAAAATTTTCAGTATTATTGTTATCTAAGTCGCACGCTGACGTTGATTTTCAAGTAGGTTGAAAGAGATTGTTGGTACACAGAATATTTTACGAGAAATAACCCCCGGTTCCGGTGTGTTAGTTAGTTGTTGAAGTAATATTAATCTTGTACATGGTTTAATGGCAAATCGATTTCTGATTTCAGTTCAAAGCCCAATGACGCCTACTCGGATGTCTCGAATTCAGGAGAAGAATACATTGGCTTCTCTCAATGACAGATTGGCCGCCTATATTGATCGTAATCAACAATTGGAAAATGAAAATTCAAATATGACCAAGCAGGTTCGTTTTGTTGGGAGTTCGTACATATAGAATCTAAGTTTGAAGCTAAATTTGGAATTTTATATCCTACAGCTGTCATCAAGCGAAGAACATCTCACTCGAACAGTAAATCGTATTACGAAGAGCTTTGACAAACAATTGTCAGAGTCACGCCGTCTTGTTGATGAAACAGCCAAGGACAAGGCTAAACTGTCTTTCGATCATGATCAACTTAAGCAAGACTTCGCGGAGACCAAACATAAGTAAGTTAATTACGAATATTCATAGCTCATCCATAGCCATCAATATCCCCATCCCCGTTATCCTGATGTTGGGCCCACATCACGTATTAACTGTTCAATATTTTGATTTACTAGATTGGACAAAAAATTGAAGGAAGCAGCCGCTCTACAGAAACAAGTTAATCAAATTGAGAGCCAACTCTTAACCTTGCAGAATATTAACCAGAAAGCCAGTGCGGATAAAGACAAGTTGGCGGCTGAGAAAAAGGTAGGCAAATTTTTTATTAGTTTGTATGATTGATGGACTGATTTGTTAACTTGGTTGTTAACTTACTTGCAGGAACTTGACTCCGAAAATGCTCGCCTGGTTCGTGACGTTGAAAATTTGAAGAGACAATTGGAGGTCGAAACTATGAGACGAATTGATGCCGAAAACAAGCTAAAGAGTAAAATTGAGGAATTTGAATTCAAGAACTCACAGAGTGAGGAACTTATCGAAGAAATGCGCACTCATCGTACAGTGGAAATCCAAGAAGTTGGTGGTCAACTTCAACAGGTAAATTCCGGTTCGGCGCTGAATGCTGATGCTAATATATTCGAGTTCCGTTTTTCTTGTACTAAAAGACTGCCATTTTTAGGAGTATGACAAGAAGCTTCAGCAGAGTGTGCAGGAGCTTCGTGAAGAATACGAAACTCAGCTACGCGGAAATAAGGAGGAATTGGACAATCTTTATGAGCAGAAAGTGGCTGATCTTAAAGCTCAGTTGAAACGTTATCAGAACTCTGCTAATTCTAAAGCCGATGAAATCGCTGACCTAGTTCAACGTATGGAAGTGCTCAATGGACAGGTTAACAAGCTCGAACTCGAGCGTAACACACTTTCCGAAAAAGCCAAGGGATTAACGAAAAAAATCGACGATGATCAAACGCGGTTCTTCAAGATCCTAGTAGAACGAGACGACATGATCGAGGGTCTTTCAAAAGATAAGGCTGACCTGCGATCTGAATATCAAGAATTGATGGACACAAAGGTTGGATTAGATAATGAACTAGCAATGTACCGGAAGCTTTTGGAAGGAGAAGAGCGAAGGTAGACTCAATATTAATTTTAACCCTTTAATTTCAGAGTTAACTTCTACTATAATATTTATCTTTATTTGAATATTTATTTCAGATTAAGCTTATCACCTCGTGTTACCTTCAGACTCGATCATGAAGGCACTCCAGTTGGATCAGGATCAGGAACAGGATCCAGACCTATTCGAGGTGCGCTGAAGCGAAAACGTACTGCCATTGATGAATTTGATGAGTCCAGTTCCTTTGAAACTCTCCACACAACAACCTCAGGAGAAATTGAAATTTCGGAAGATGACCCTGAAGGAAAATTTATTAAACTTCACAACAAAGGAGATAAGGTAAGGCATGCCCTTGAATTTCGGATTTGTGAGATCATTGTTGACCTAATTGATAATTTTAGACCAAAAAAAGATTTAAAAAACTAAACCAAAACCAACAAACTAATGAATTGTATATGTAGGAGGTATCCTTGTCCGGCTGGCAATTGATTCGTATCTCTGGGGAAAACGAAACAGCTCACAAATTCCATCGTTCAGTGAAAATTGGCGAGAACGCCACGGTCACTGTATATTCGTCCGACGTTCAAGGTATCGTTAATGAGCCACCGGCTATCATCGTAATGAAAGGTGTTAAGTGGTTCAGCGGAGATCAAATAGCAACCATCCTTAAGAATACATCAGACGAGGTAAAAATCTTGGACTTTATCACAATTCCTGGACAAATATTTATGAACTAACTTAACAGTTAATTTACAGTTAACAGCTATTATACTATTAACAATTTACTTGTTCTAATGCTTAACTTTGGTTTGATTTGTAGGAAGTAGCTCGACGAGAGACTAGACGTGTTCACACTTCTCAGCAAAGACGTCGTCTTGGCCTTGGAACTGCCTCCGAAGATTTGTTTCAACAGGAACCAGATGGAGCCCAACCAGATCGTTGTGTCATTTGTTAAAAGAATTCCAGGACTCCAGGAGTAATCAGTTTTCAGTGTACAATTAATTTCTTTTTCCTATCCTAGTATTGGAAATCCTTCCTAAAATATTAGGCCATTTTACTGTTTATTTATTTGAAAAGTTACGAGCCTCTCTCAAATTGATTTCCAGCTTAATTTTTTTCTCTTTTCTTAAATGAAGTAGTTCATCATCTCACAAACAAAGCCATGTACCAATATACTTTTTTCTCATTGTTTCATACCGATACATTTTTGAACAGTTACAGCTCTTTGTTTACATAATTAATTACGATTACCTTACCTTAGCTGACCTTAAACAAAACAAAGTAAACCAATGCCTTTAATCTCATAATTTTTATTGGTCACTTACGGTTGTGGTGTGATGTTGAACAAGTCCTGATCCCAAGCATAGTTCCCTTTCAAGCAGATAATTTAGGAAAGACTGTAAATTTGGTAACCTAGCTTTATGATGCTTGAAATAACATTCATACAGCTAGAAAACCAAAGGCAGAGTCATTTCCTACTAAGTTAGTAGAATTCAAGCTGAATTTGAACGGTGCGGTGGTGACATCATGAAATGTGCTGAGTATTTCTGTAAAGTTAAAACACGTTTAGAGTTTCATTTTTTTT
>JABASL010001287.1:0-11463 GCA_019775825.1 Neanura muscorum
GAGGGGTTCCAATCCTTCCAAGTCTCTCATGACCTTTGACTTTTCTTCAACAAGGGATAGGAGACTGTCAACAATGCCAGTCTCATTGTGGAAGACAAAATGAGGATAGTGGGCATCGAACGTGGTACAGATCCACTTGATAAGGTGTGATAGTCTCTCAGCTCTAGTTTCTTCCAATTCGTCCTCCCAAGAACTTTCGAGGCGTGAACACAAATAATCCAAAAATTTCTTCACAACTTCAAAGTCCATTGAGCGTAAACTTCGAATCATTTGACGTTGGTCAAAAGGCCGATCCAGAACTTGATTAATTTGACCATTACTTGGGTAAGTTGACCTTTCACCTGTTGAACCTCTCGTCCTTTCTGTCTTTTCAATAGAACTGAGGAGAAATGTCAAAATAGTGACAAGCAATGGCTCGGGAATGTCCGTAAAATATCCCAAAGACCAATTTAGGGCACCAAAATTTCTTTGCTCAATCATTGTTGGGATTACTTGACCGCAGATACTGAAAAAGTATAATAAAAGCATATTGAAGCATTAGAAACTATTTTTTGTTAAAGTTTTTTAAACTTTCTGAACTAAAGTTTTTAAGTTTTTAACTTAAATTTTTTGTTTTGAATGATTTCAAAAGTCGCTAAAGTTTTGCGTCTTACACAGATTGGGGTTGTCCATGATTTTCCAGTGTTTTAACCAAAGTGAGAAAATCTTGAAACCCGGTCACTCCTTCCGGCGCATCATTCAGCGCAAGCGTTTCGTTCTCACGCTCCAATTCCTCGTCATCACCCCACCCTCGTACCCATGGATCCTTATTCTCAAAGAGATCTAGACTTTGTAACTGATGTCGCCCAACGACGGATGAGAGAAGCGATTTGGTTATACGAAGTCCAAGAACTAAAATATGAAGTCCCACAGGCACAAATATTGAGAGTCCCACCTTTTCCATGATAGGCGGAACAGAATAGAGTTTCAGCGACTGCTTCGATAGCAGAAGGTCATAAGTCACATCATAAATGCACACGACTCCACCCTCTTCAGATACATCACCCCCAAAGATTGCAATCGTGGAGAAATCTACGCATTTTATAACAACTGCACTCTGTCGGCTTATGTATTTACTCAGATTCCCAATTCGACTTCCCTCTTCCCACACTCCAATTTCATCGGATGACATTTCTGGAATCAAACGTCGCCTGTACAAGAAACCGTCTCCGCCTGTGTACATCAAGAAAATTTAGATTCAATCCCTTAAATAATTACCGGTTTCTAGAGATTAAGTTTAGTCAAATTAACTCACAGAGGTAGACAAAGGTACTGTTCTCGCCATTGGGAATGACACAAGAACCCAAAATTGACGGTGTTTCTAGGAAGACTTCAACAGCTCGGATAACTTTGGTGGTCGGGGGAGGTGGTACAAGAGTGGACGAGTCATGCAAGGCCGATTCCATCTTCAGTGTAACAACCCGTACCCTACTTAATTTTCCAATTCCGCATTTCGACGTCGGCTGAAATTAATTAAAGCAACTCTGGCTATGTACAGAAGCAAGTCGTATAGTTCGATTGTTTCGGTGAACTAATAATTCAATACCTTTTCTTTTGATAAATTGCCACAAGTGAGAAAAATATGACTCGACTTTTCATCAACATCCACAGCGATGATATGTTCCTGGTCTTGGTCAACTCTGAGGTCAATTGGCAGAGTTTGTTTCTCCTCTCTTTCATGGCAGCTCAGTGGTACAACTCTTCCGTTCTTGAAGACAACTAGAGTTCCCAGCGTTTTCGTAGGCTTGAGCTCAAATATCGGGTCAGCGTACTACAATAAATTAATTTTAAAATTTTAGTAAGCCAATGGTATTAGTGGGTCTCAGCGATGTGGGGCAGTGGTTAAAGTCTATGGTTAATCAAAAACCTTGTATTTCTTCAGCGTAGCCAAGTGTCCATCATGCTCAGGCCAGAGTCCAACGGTTGAATGATCTATTGCCGCACCGTACTTTTGGAAATCAGGGCAATAAACAACTCTTGAAGTCAGCCAATGCCGACTGGACGCCCAACTGACCTCTTGCTTCTGTTCGCTAACCTAAAGACAAGCATCGTGGTTTGTCGTTACTTGATACAAATGCAGGCTAACAACCATGTAAGATGTAAATATCGATTATCTTGCAGTGGTATTACATGGTAGCGTATAGCAATGTTCTTTCCAATCGTCAGGATGACCTTACTCTCCTCTTGATCCCCCGACATACCAAGGAACTCTTTACTGTCTGCCAAGGGGCACAGAATGAATGGTGGTGCAAGTGTGCCCATTGTGAAAATTCCTAATTCCGGTTTCGGTGTTCCTCGGGCTTAAGTGGTGCTTCCAGTCAACCTATTCAGAATAATCGTAACCCTTAGTAGACCTTTTAATTAGACATTGCCAAAATTACGAATCTGAAATTTTTAAATGAAATTTAACTAATTTAAGTGTAAAGCAATAATACTGACCTTTCGACCCGAACCTTTCTTTTTCGTTTTGAAAACACCTTGTCAATTAAAGGTTAACGATAACGTTTACGTCGAGTCCTGTTTATAGTTTTACGACCGTGAAATAACGTTAATTAAACTTTAACGGCAGCAGCGATGATTTAATTAAAACACGTTTAATTTTCTCCAAATTCTTAAACTTTTCATACGAATTTCACTTTGCCGCTTAAAATTTGAATTTATGAATTAACATAAAGATGAATGGAATATTTTACGTTTTTACGTCCGTTTTTCCCGTCATCTGTCTCGCATGTGTCAGGCTCGTTTTTGTTTTTTAATTTGTGATGTGTTTACGTTTGTTCCCCATATTTTCGGTCAGACACGCACGTTGTTTTGTTGCTGTATAATCGTCTATTATCTAATCTATGTTGGGTCTGTCGGTCAGGGTCAACGGGTCATACCGCTTGGGTCAATAGACAAGGTAACCACAAAGAACTAAAAAGTTAATTGAAGAAATTCGGCTTGAAAAGGTAATTTCATTATTTGTATCCTATCCTATCCTCTACTCGTGAATATAAAACGTTCGATCATGTCTGCGTAATTATATCCCTTAGGACCGAATTACCTGAAGGAAGGAAGGGATTCTTGCCAATAACGGACGAGTAGGACGGCAATTATCGTAAACTTCAGTTGATATGGATTGTACTGGTGGCCCAACTCGGAAGAAACTGGATGCCTTATGCTCCAGACTTGAGAGCCGTGACGTTAAATCACTTCCACTTTTATACCTTATTCGGAATTTTCAGTTGTAAGTTAATCGATGTGTTATAAACTGCTTGAGTCCTGCAAACTAATGTTCACCAATATACTTCACCAGGAAATTGGCCGTTGCTGTAGCTAAATGTGACCGACCAGTTACGTATTCTAAGTTTACGATCTATGAAACCAACATCCGCAATGTCATGCTTAAGTGTCGACTACTCATCTCGACTAGCGATTTGAAATCCAACAAGAAGAGGATTCGTCAAGCGTTTGGTCGCCTTTGTGCCACATATATCAATTTTGTTTTAAAGTTTTTTGGAATCGAAAACACGTAAGCCAATTTCTGGGAGACAGTTGGTACTTATAATTTAACAATTAATCTGATTTAGAATGTCTAAACTTGGTAGGTCTGTCAATGAATACATGCGTGTAGCCGATGAAATGTATAATTTTATAAAGTCAATGAGTTCTCCCGGCAAAGGAGCAACGGCGAAGCGACCTCTGAATTTTATGAACATTCTTTTGTCGTCGAACGAATTACTCAAGAGCTACGAAAAGTATCGTACGGCTTACTATTTCATGCAACTCGTCCTGAAGCGAAGAGACTTCTGCTCAACAAATCCGGAAGCTTATTTGAAGTTTTTAGCTCTCGTAAGCATATTTCAAAATTTCAATCCCAAGAACTCTGATGTCAAGAACTACTTGGATGATTCCAAATACAATCCTCTGCCATCAATGGAAAATATGTCAAAGTTTTTGCGCAACTACGATATTACCAAACCACTTACCTCAAAACAACTTTTGCAGAACTTAAATACTAGCGAATTAATCAATGTAAGTATGGCAATCTCAGGATCATGATCCTGGGTGTAGTTCCTTATTGGTTTCTTCATCACGATTTTGACCCTTTTTTCAGTCTTCCAAGTTGGCTTTACTCTCTAAAAAGATACCAAAGGCAAAAATCGTTCGTATCAAGAAATATTTGAAGAAAGTTTCAAAAACGGGTAAAATCCTGCACAAATGTTCCTGGACAAATTATGCGGATTTTACTAATGTAATATTTTTCTTTTGAATTTTAGCTTCACTTGTTTCTGACTCTCTTACGAACGATCTTCCCGCTGGGTATAAAAATGGCCGTAAGGACAGTTACACGTATGAACTAGATGAATATGATCCCTGGATGCCTCATTCGGAGACTATTGACGAGATTATGACGAATGCGAGTCCGGAACAAGCATTGGACGATTGCGTGTCGGATGAAGCGGCAAATGAAGATCAAGATGAAAGTAGTAACGCTTCTGAAAAGTCACCTATCACAATCACAATCAGCAGTGAAGACGAAGAATGTCATCAAGATAGACAATATACATCTGAAAATGGAAACGAAAAGTTGGACATTTTACAGACCGGTACAACAACCAATGGAAGTGAGTCGAGTCAAACGTCGGGTGTCGGATCTAGAGAAACTTCAAGCTTTGATTCAGACTCTGTTCCATCCAGTAGATCTGTTTCGACTGGGTCGGATGAATCGTTCGTTACAGCGGTTACGAGCCTAAGTCCTCCTCAAAAATTTCCCGCGGTGCCTGCTGGTACAAGTGGAAATCTACAAGTCGAACCACACAAACCGTCTAGAAGTAGTACTCGCCGAAGCGTTTCATCGAATGACTCCATGGAATATGCGTGTTCTGATGCAAGTACAGTCTCATTCTCAGGGCTGGATACTGAAACCGAAGACGTTCTCACTATGGAAATTGACGATTGAACGGAGGGATTCGTTAAAAATAAATTCTCTAGTACTGAAGAAATGATGATCAAACCGAAACCCCAGAATTTTTGGAGAGGAACTCCGAGATATGTCGGTAAGCAATAATTGACAACGGATAGGCATTCTAATTTAAGGTACTGTTTTTGATATGAAGTTAAGTTTACAACAATAATTGTCATATTTCTAAGTGACCAAAGAAAAAGTAATACTTCGTGCAATTTAATAATGCAATGATATATTCGCGTTTGGGACGATCACAAAGTGGGAATTGTTATTAGTCTTCTAAAGCTTGAAAGAAATGGATTATGTTTTATAATTTGTGTACAAACCTGTAGGCTCCTTTAATAAAAACTTTATTTCAGGACAAACGTTGTCGTACAGGCCGGAAACTCAATTTAGTTTAGAAGCTTACGTGAACACGAATTAGGATTGGCCCTCGATGCGCATGGCTAGTGAAATCCTAATTTGTGGCCATCATTAGCTAACTCAGAGATCACCATGGCCACAACCGATGGGTCGCGCTATATTTTCGTTGTGTCGGATCATCGTAGCCATATTTTTGGGAAATACGACTGTCATTGAAAATCCAGACAAACTTCTTGCGAGATCTTTAGAAAAAAAAAGAAAAGAAAATTATAATTCTGAAATCTGAAAAGCTTTTGGATTTCCTGTTTTGCAATCGGAATCAAATATGGGTTCACAGCCAGAGGTACGAAAAAAGAGTATCGTTGAGATTGAATTCGAAAAAATTAGTCCAAACGAATTGAACAAGGTGGTTCGCCTTGAGCCCCGAAAATATTCCAACGTGCAAAGCAATGAACGGCTCCAACAGCTCCAAAGTACTTCTACAACTACGAGCAGTAACCAAAGACCTTCGAAACGCTTAAGCGTCGCTGTGCTCTCAGCGGCTTCTACAAATGTATGTCAATTAAGAATTGCTTCGATTTATTCAAGTATGATCTGTGCATACGCATGGCAAACTGAAAACAGGATTCAATTTACTTTGGAATTTTATAGGAGTCGGGTCGGCCTGTTGATTACTTGAGCAGAGGATTTTGGTGTTCTCCAAAAGGGTACCGTAAATTTGCTTGGATTCTTTGCGTTATTCAAGCCGTATGATTACAATTTAACTATTTACGAATTAAAATTCAACAGAGCATTTTGTACCATTGTAAACCAGTATTAATCAACGCCAGTTGTATATTTTGTTATTTACAAGGTATCGATGACTCTTTGGCTGATAAGTATCCTCTTGGTTAAATATTATTGGCCAGCATCCCATCTTACTGGAACATTTCTTCCAGGATATTTAATTAAATCTAGTGGACGGAGCCGTATAATTATGTTTGCTTGTTTGGGCTCGCAACCCATTTTAAGTTTCATTCTACTAGCAATTTGCCTCCTTCTTGCCAATGTTCAGATTCGCTGGATCCGAATTGTAATTGCCAATTTCTTAATCCCTATTTCTAAATCCCAGATCCAATTTGAAAATTCTAAAATAATTTTTTTTCTTTCCAATGTTTTTGTTTCCAGTTTTATGTCCTGGATACATGGCTTAGCATTTTCCTTATCGTTACCGGAGTTCATATTATAATTTTCGTTGCCAACATCAGTGATGTCGTTAACGTCAGGAAATCACTTTTGTATGAATTGAAACGATACGATGATAATTCCACTATGCAAGGGATTCTGAAACTGTCGGACACTAAAGTTGACCTATACTCCAAAGTGGATTGGGATGAACTTCAATATTTTGTAACTTTTAGCCTCAAAACATTTTACTAATTTCAATTTACTAAAATATTTGTAAATGTAATTATAAATCTTAGTTTAAGTGCTGTGGAATTGATTCAGTCAAAGATTGGTACAATATTAGAAATTTTTTTGATCGGGAAGACATCGAAGCAGATCCAACCTACTTCAAAGTACCAGCAAGCTGTTGCCAGTCAGTTTCATCAGTTAAGTCGCTCACTTTTAGGCATTCTTTTCGTTTGTATAAAATTTTAAACAACTGTTGTATTTTATTTAGAGCGAGATTCGGAAATGTACTCGCTATCCAGAAGAAAATCCGAACATGATTTGGCAGCCACCCCGAGGCTGTGCCAACTATTTTCAAAGTTTACTCGAACGTTTGAGTGCCTTGGCTGCATTTCAAGTCTTTATGAATTGGATTATCCAGGGATTCACGATCATTGTCATGAGAAGTTACTACGCAGTGTCACGATATGGAGACGGAAGCGGTTACAAGGCTTCAATCCTTACTTTTCTTGGTGAACTTTTCTGTAGTTGTCTCATCCGGAAACGTTACTTTCGACGAACTGCCAATTCAGAGTGGCTGATGCCAGTCAACGAAGTTTTGGAGAGGAGCAACTGAATGAATGCAAAAACTATAATATAATTAACCTTTAATAACTAATTACTTAAATTGTGGGCAATTTAGCGCAGGCCAAGGCTCAAGTCCATTTGCTTACAAGTACGCGTCCCTTGGTTAGTTACAGAGATGCCGCTACTCTGAAGCGCTCCACAACAGGCAGCGCAGCGCGCTAAAATCATAATCTGTCGAATTTATTAAAATTATTCGAAAAATATTTTGCCATTTATTTAATTTCAAAACTAATCATCAATTAATTAAATCTTAACTGTCATTTTGAATTAGGCCGTGGAAAATAATTCAGCATTACCTGTGTATTCGTGACTTCTTATCTAGTGCTCCGTACCGGGTTTCGTTTGGTTTCAGCGTGACGAGAGGGTCTTGGTGGTCTTCTCTTCGGTCTTGTGTTTTGTTATCATTTTTAGTTTTATGGTTTTTAAACTTAAATTTTAATTAATTTCGTTGGATTCTACTATTTCTGTAAGTATGATCACTGAGAACACTATTAATAGTAATTAGATTAACAATAATTATAACACTAATAGAAATCATTTTAAGTATAGTACTAGTACAACAATCCTATTCCCAATTTTAGTTCAGTGCATTTTCAGTACTTTTGACTTTGTTATTTTGGTTGACTGCCTCATTGAAGGTATATATTTTTGTAACCAGAACATGGAGGATTTAACTAAGGACTTGCAAAGAGAAGTAAAGAACTTGGATATCAGTGGAATTGCAATTCAAGAAAAGGCCAGTGGAAGTAGCGATGCAGCTGCAGCTAATAAGTCTCCACAAGAAGCGTCTGGTAGTGATGAAGTAGCTTCTGAACAAATGGAATCAGTGCATACGACTACTGTTATTTTTATGCTTGGGATGGCTGGTTCTGGAAAGACAACATTTACTCAGCGATTGGCTGCACATCTCTTAGCTCAGAAGAAAGTACCCTATATCCTGAATTTTGATCCTGCGTGCGAAGACCCACCATTTCCAGTTAATATTGGTAATTCTGAAGATTCGCAAAATTACTAGGTACACAGTGAAGGCAAAGTCTAATTTTGCAATCCTAATTGGTTTCAGATATTCGTGACACCGTCGACTACAAGAAAGTAATGAAGCAATACAATTTGGGTCCCAATGGTGGAATAGTCACGTCGCTAAATTTGTTCACAACCATTTTTGACCAGGTATTCAAGGACAATTATAACAATATTTTATCATCAAAATATTGGCGACAACGATAACGCAGCTTGTGAAATCCGGAATTCGGATGAAATGGAAATGCATTGTCGTTTTGTTAATCCTCTCAGCCATTTAGAGTTTCACAAACCATCTCTTGTCTGTATTTTCGCAGTTTTAATCAGTTTCGTAGTTAGCATTACTAACAAGCAATTGCAATCCTTCCCTCATCTCGTCCATAAATAATTTTCGTCCTTTTTACCTTTTTTTAAATTTCTTTTTTTTATTGAAAATTCAAATCATCGTTTACTTGAAATAGTTGTCAAGTAGCGCGTTCTGCCTTCTTTGTAAGCTTGGCTTGGTTTAAATTAGGTGTTAGTCTTGAATGTAACTGAAAGTGAATACTAAATTACGGGATTGATTAACCACTGGAACCTGGAATTTCTAATTTTCATTAACTATAATTATAATTAATTCGTTAATTATAACTTCCATTGTCATGTTTTCCAGGTATTGGATATCGTTAAGCAGAGAGCGAAGACACATGAATACATTCTAGTAGACACGCCTGGACAACTGGAATGTTTCCTCTGGAGTGCCTCCGGTCAAATTATTCTTCACAGCTTTGCTGCCCACTTTCCTACGATAATTACATATGTGACTGATTTGACTGTTTGCAAAAACCCGATTTCCTTCGCTTCGAATATGATGTATGGGGTAACAATTTTGTATAAAAGCAAACTTCCCATGATCATTACACTGAATAAGGTGAGCTGAAGGAAATTAAGCATTTCCAGATTATTGCTCCATTTGTTTTCCATAATTCGAGAATCATCGTTCCAACTAAAACTTAATCTTCCTCCTTCTATTAGGTTGATCTGGAACCGCCTCTTGGAGAAACCGTGTCATCATGGATCCGCGATTTCGAATTGCTGCAAGAGGCTCTTAAATCCGAGGAAGGTTACTCTTGCAATCTCGCCTCGTCAATTAATCTTGCCCTAGATGAGTTCTATAATGTAGTGGACCATTGCGTCGTATCGGCTTACGATGGATACGGACTCAAAGACTACGAGAAACTAGTCCACAAAGCAGTCGAAGAGTACAACAGGTTAGTGTAGCCACCTCCATCACGAGTTCGCTTCAAAGTGTCTATTTTAATTTTGAATTTGAAAAATGACCTCTGAAATTTCAATTACAGAGACTACGTTGCAATGTTCCAGAAAATGCAGAAAGAATATTCAACCAAATTGGCAGAACGAAAAGAATCGAATTTGAGCCGTTTTCGTAAAGACTTTCATAGCGGAGCTCGAAACGAAGTTTTCTCGATGCAAGCCACCTCAACTCTGTCGGAAGGAATTGATCTACTTCCTCATGATTCTGACGCAGATGAAACCAGTGATGAATCACAGGAAGAGAACGAAATGGGTAATGTAAAATCTCCACTCCAGTAAATTAACCACTCTTGACACAGAATTCACCAGATCTATTATTTTTCTAGATGAGGAGGATAGATGTGACACAGTGCAGAACGTGGTGTCAAGGGAATCTGCAAAGAGGGAACACAAAAGAATCCTGACATTGAACGCAGCTGGTTCATCAAAATCCAATCCACAAATATAATTAAGTTTTCTTGAGGCATGACTTTCATATCTTGATGTATTAAAAACTTGAAATCAATTGTCGGAAACTAGTCCATTTGTTATTATTAAGAATTACGAATCAGTCATCGGAGTGTGTACAGGCGTTGAACCAGCAGAAGATGGTGGGGGGTTTGTAACCGTCTGGCCAGGAGGTTGCGATGTTCCAGGAGTACGTTGTGGTGTCTGCCCCGCCGCACTACCCTGTCGTTGGTGTACTGTTGCAAGGGCCTGCATTTGGGTCTTCATACGGTCCAAATCCAATACCCGGGACTTTGCATGTTCAGATCGATGCCACGCCATTTGTACAACTTTCTGAGAGGCATAGCTTGAACCTTCGTGAGAATGTCCTGGAAAGTGATGTAAAAATTCCATTATTTGTAAAGTATTAGTAAAATTTCATAATTGCAGTAACAAAGCTTTGTCTGTTCGTTTATGAATCTGTTCAGGCTCATTCCAGGAAATCGGGGCCGGGGGATAGGACGAAATTCGAGCAGGAGGGCTAGTAAACTCCCTGTTCGTGATTAATTCGTTAAAAGCAACAAGTTCATTCTGCACCGGCACCGGCTGCATCGGCTTCACCGCACTTGAAGCCGATTAACCAAGAACTTGCAACTCAAATCAGTAGTCCGGCTTGAGCGAACTGAAGCCGTTACACCGAACTTCTGAATTCATATGAATATTGACAGTTCCATGCATAAGCTGACCTGTGGAAACTTGAGTGAGGTAATTGATATGTTTTCCAATTTCCAGTTCTACACGGTTTAATGTCTTGATAAATTGTGTCGTATTATGATCGGCTGCCTTCCCCGAAGGTTTACTATCCTTACTTAGCTCTTGGAGAGCCTGACCTAAAGATACAAATCAAACTGGTAAGACAAGTAATTTACGAAAACAGCTTCCTCTTAATTTAATTTACAAACTTCATGAATCAAACAACGCAAATTCTTACCAGCACATTGAATACACTGTAGAATCTCGTTTTCAACACTGTCCAAGGCCTGCAGTCTGTCCATAGGACTACTTGTGTTCATCCTGAAGCCTTTGTCTTCTGTCAGGTCCTGATACAATTTATCGCTTTGTTTTGACTGACAAGGATCTTTAAAATGCAAAAACGTATATGATTAATTGATTAATTATTTTGGTTATTTTGGCATTGGAAATTCAAGCCCGAATAAAATTTACCTATTCGAGCTTGAATTTTTGAATAAATAAATTTGAACACAAGTTTTGAATTTTTCGGCGGGAAAAATAAGCAGAAAAAAACGGTAAAAAAGTAAAAACTACTACAGATA
>JABASL010001288.1:0-11449 GCA_019775825.1 Neanura muscorum
GGCGTCTGAAATTTTTTGATACTCATAATAGAACGTGCGGATGGGGTAAATTGAGGCTACGTTTAGAAAACGCGCGAATCAAAAATTGAAGCGGCTAAAAAAACAAAAAAACAAGTTAATTAATTAATTCAATTAATTGCGATTAAATAATTTTTGTTGCCTCTACTGAAGTAGTTTCAATTAAGTATTTTGCAGGTACTTCGGAAATTGTACTCATCCAGTCACCATTCGTACCGGAAGCTGGACAAGATCGATTCTGGTACTCGTAAAACAAAATGAAGTGGAGACCATCAGTGGTTACCGCTGATTTAATTGAAAGCCACATCAACGTAAGGGAAGATAGCGATAAATTGTTTGAAATCGTACCGAAGTTATGTATTGAACCCAACATAGACGAATCGGAACATGGGGGAGGGGATTTACTGAAAGAAACTCAGGTAAAGTAAATGATGCGAAAAACGAAAAACAAGTCAATGAGGGATGACTGATCAGTTGTTTTGATAAAGGTACCATCGGAAACACGAGTACTTGCGGCCGCTACTGCTGGGCACGAATGTAATCTTGGAATAGCTATGGGTTCAGATTTCCTAATATTGAATTCAGCCTTGGATCAAGTCAAGCATACGATGGAGTTTGAAGCAACGATTGATTTCGTTATTTGGCGTAGATCGATTCTTTTAATTGGTCTCTGTTCATCTAGAATTATACTGATGAATCCAGATACACTCCAAGTACTTGAATCTCGGTAATTTTGTACCAGCAGACAATACACAAATAAGGAATCATTAGTGATAACACATGCGCAATAGGTTTTATTATGTTTTAGAAACATTTGTAAAATGGAAAAGGCTGCCAAACGCTTCTATGTTGATGCTTTTATACACTCGAACCCTGATCCGACTAAGCTGGATCTGCTAACAATCGGAGTGGATGGCGTTGTCTACAGTTTCGTTGACGTCAGTCTTTCAACTGGGTCACTCGATAGCAAGGGGCTGGATACATCCGTTGACATCGATGTAGCCACCATCAAGGGATCCGCTTGCAAGGTTCTACCCCACGGTGTTCAAGTAATTCTTTAGTTTTAATTTATTTTTTGACGTTAAGCTTTTTGTGTCTGAGCGTTTCGTAACTCGTTGGATTTCTTACAGGTGACTACTGCCTGCTCCCCGGGCAGGGAATTCATGGTCACATATGATAAGGAAAAGAATTTGTCGATGTTCAGCTTCTTGAGTGACGGAGGGCATACTAACAATGGCTGCTTCTGGTCTGCTCCTCTTCTAGATATAATGGGCATAGAAGATCCAAATGTATCTGTCATAAAAATTGAACGCTACGACGGGTTAGGGAAATTATATCCTTTCAGTTGATTTTTTTTTGCTTTATATAATGTAATACCATGGTCTTATTTTACGCTTATTTGCAGATTGTTATTCGTGCTGTTTTCGAATGGGCGGTTGGAATTCTTCCTGGATGAAAGTTTCTTCTTTGTCGGGAATCTTAAATTACCGTCACAGAAGCACGCTGTTCAAGACTTTCAAATCGTCATAATGAATGCCAATATAATCAAGCTTTGGGTTTTATTTTCTCAAACAGAAGAAAATAGCCACTTTATTGGAATCGCTGCCTCGCCTCTTTTCGAATTGGAATTCACAGTTCGTATTCCAAGCACATTTAATAGTAATGTGTCACCAAATTTCAAATTCCCATCTTCCAGCAGTGTATTTGAGGAACCCAGTGTCTTGATTGAAATTGGAAAAGACGGAACAACGAAATTTTACCGTATGGAAGAATTCTCTACTGATATCTCGCTTCAGAATCTTCTGTTGAAAGGAAAATTTGATAAGGCTGAACTTTTGGCAAAGCGATATGACAAGAACATGGATTTGGTCTGGAAAGCGAAAGTGACATCTCGCTTCTCACAACTGCAAGCATCCAAGGATGAAGCCGAAATCGAAAGCCTCTTCACTGAAATTACCAGAATTCTTGCTCAAATTCAAGATCCGGAGTTCGTTTGCACATTTGTTGTTGAATCAAGCGTCCCACGATTAGGTTGGGTGAAACAGCTTCATGAAATTGGAATGAAACGAGTAGGAGAATACAGCGGCTCAACTTTTGGCAAGAGACTTTTGAATATTGTCAAGAAGTTCTACACATTCCAACAAGTAGTGCCAGGAGAAAGTGTTGAGCGCTGGAACGAATTCAACTCCCCTAATACGTCAATGTTTCTTCAGTGTTATGAATTCCTGCAGAAGGTATTTTGTCTCAAATTTTGTTTGTTAGTCAAGTGAAAGTCTTTAGCTAATGTTTTATACCTTTGCAGCTTCAGTTTACGGAATGCGAAATCATTTGGCTGCGTCATTGCTATGAGTTTCTTCCAGAAATGGTCCTATCATCATTTGGGCAATTCTTTCGCAAATTATTTATGCATCGATTGGATTCTGAGGCTGGAGTCTCTCTATTCAAAACAATTTTTCCTTTTGCGCTAGAGAAATGTGAGCGTAATGAATCTGGTGACAGTGAATCGAGGGTTTCCGCCTTGGTTTCCTTAATCATCAGTCAAATTCGGAATCTGGAAAGAGAACCGGCTTGGCCGACTGAAGGAATTGCTTTTCTCGAGCTTCTTCTCAAGGCTGTGGAAGAAGAAGAGACAACGCTCCAAGAACACAATGACTTGAACGAGTCTCGATTATTAGAGCGAGCCGCCATTTGTAGCGATATACTAGAACGTCTACGCACAATTCTTCAAGCACTCTATGATCTCAAGCAGCTCTTTACTTCACACAGAATTCGGATTCTTTTCGACAAGTACTTGAACGTAAGGTTTTTTTTTTTTTTTTTTTTTAAATGGGAAATCGCATGTTAACGGCCCACTGTTAGGCGGAGACTTAAAAACAATTCTGATTATTATTCATGAGAAATTTTTGGTGATACTTCTTGCAGGATTCAAAACCTGATGTGATCAACTCGATGTTCTCATCTATTTGGGGAAAAGATGAAGTTGAATTTTTCCTGAAAGATTTTCTGGTGCCCATTGCAAAGAGGCAAGGCCTGTCTGTCGATGAAATTATTGAGCAGCACATTGAGGTAAGTATTTCCATTCCACCTTGAGCAGCACGAATGGGTGTTTAAATCTTATTTGAATTTTGTCTAGTTTACTGCCAATGAAGTTGCCTACTATATGAGAGCAGACTCAATTCCATTCGAGGAGCGTATTGTGACTGTGATAGACTACATTTCTTCACCAGCCGTTCGAATACGATGCGTCCACGTGTTGTCAAAATCTTGGCCAGTTCCATGGCACCCACCCATGGAAGATATAGTTGTGAGAGCATTAAGACTAAATGTTCAAGGAGATCCTGAGTCTACTCTACTTCAGAAAAGCATACAACTCATCCAAACTCAAGTTCCCTACAGATGCATTCTGCAAAAGTACAGTCTCTCAGCATCCAAATTTACGCATGGGTTCAATGTTGTGGTAAATTACTTAACTATAGATCTGCATAAGTACATACAAATCTTGGGAATTGTTTAAGCGTTTATCAATGCATTTCATGCCATTTAAATACTATTTTTATGTACTGCTTTACCTGTTCTTTTAGCATACTATTAAACGTATTTTGAAGACCAAGAAGCCCGGTTGTTTTGAAGACTGTCTGGAGCTAATTAAGCATACCGGGAAATGTGATGCTGAAGGAGTACGGAAAATCAAATTCTGGTATGAGCTCTCCGAGTCAACATTGTCGGTGGAAGATATTATTCCTGGAGGCATTTCTCCCGAATTAATTCAGCGTTTTCTGAACAGAATTTTGGAACAATTTCGACAGGTTGTGCTTTTTCGCTTCACTATTTTAAGTTTTCTCACGCCTGAATGGTAATTTTTTATGTTTTTGGTTTTAAATACTAGGCTCCAGACTTGTTTAACCGAGATAGTGAACCATGGGATCGTTATGCTGCTTGCGCTCGACTCCTCGCCAATCGTGTTCAAGACAATAAAGCTATACAGTTCTTTCAACTGCGTGAGATTGTGAACAACTTATGGTCCACTGATGAACTCTACTCAACTAAGTATCCTTTCAGCGTTCTTCAGATTATACTTGATGGTATGAATGAATATAAAAAAAAACCTAGAGAACAATTTTTTGATGAATTTCTGAACTAAACTTTCTTAGCAAACCGAGAGCAGCCTGGACCTTACATAATTGATCTATGCCATCGCCTTAGCCGAATTAGTTTCTCGCCAGTCAAGGACATCCTCCTCACGGCTGGAGGTTTCTTCTGCAATGATGGACTTCGTGGATCTGAACTGACAAAAATTTGGGAGATTGTAACTGAAATTGTTCGCTTACCAGGAAATTTTCATTCAGATGGAGAAATTGTACCTTGCGAGGGACTCACAATTGCTCTACAGCTCGCACAATTTATTCCGTCTACTACAAATGAGAACTTGGACATTCTAGAAGACTTCTACAGAATGATTTTCGCTTCATTTGAAAGCGAACCTAAAATTATTGAATCACTTGTCAAAATTATGGCAATTCTTTCCACTTTCCGAGAATTAAGGGATAAAGAAATTCCGTTGGAGACTGAATTCCTCGACATTTACTTAGGTAACAGTGTACTCAATTAATTTAAAAGAAATTTTATTTTTATCCTAACGTGATAGAATATTTAATAGCTTAAATTAAACAATATTTTTTTATAATTTAAAGAAGTTTGGATTCAGCGCAGAAAAGGAGTGACATCTCTTCTTCCTCAATTGAAGTCTTTCGGAGAGTCGCTCTTGCGTTTCGGTGATACAGAATTGTTTGGACGAATATTTGTAGCAATGTATTTGGAATACTTGAATCAAGCTTCAAATACGTTTGGGAAACGTGGAAAAGAATTGGAAGAAGGAGCCCTTGAATTGGAATCACTAAGGCGAAGCCTACTCGAAAACGTGGACGAGTATCAGGTTGAAGAAAAGAACACGTAAGGGGTCTTATTATTTTATGAACCTCCTTCAATCACTACAAGCGTATAATAAATCCTACGTAGTGAAGTTAATATTTTGTTGTATTTTCAGACGTGTTATCAATTTGGTCAAGTCTTTACAAGCTGCTGGCCTACAATTGAATGCTTATGCGTTGCATCAGAGGAACAAAGCTCGGCTAATTAGAAAACTAATTGAAATGAACAAATATCCACTTGCTTCACAAACCGCTCTTGTCTTTGACTTCCGAGATGGACCGTCATGGTCTCTGATCCTGAGAGAATACATTTGTCAAGGAACAATTTCAGAACTAAAGAATCTCCTGGAAGCACTGAAGAAAATTAGCGATCTCTGGGTTGTTCCAGAATTCAAGGAAGCTTGGATCAAAGTGTCTGAAAAATATCCTAACTTTCGTCACATTTGTCCTATTCCGCTTCTGGATTAACGAGTTACTCCAAGCAGCGTATGAATTACAACAAAATAAGGGCCAAATCACAGAAATAAAAATAATGTAAGCAATTAAATTATAATTAACAGAATACATTTATTACATTATGGATTGGGGGAAAATGTAGGAATGTGACTAATTTGTAAACAATTTAACAATAGATAGGAATGAATAACGAATATGGAAATTGATGATTTATGGATAGATTCTAGGTAATGTAGCACTGAAGCTGGAATTCTATGAAAAGAAAATCTAGGTTCCTACCAGTACTTACTTAATTTATGGCATGTGAANCGGCTTGAATTCAACTGAAACGCCTTGATTTTTTCTTGATGACTTTAACCATAGGAATCCTTAAGAAAGAATAGACTTGGTGTCAAGCTCAACTGCAGTAGAAATGCGCCGAATTTTTATCCAAGGCAACTTGACTCTGAGCTCTCCACGATAGCCTTGACACTGCTTAGACTGTTGATGGGCGACGTATTCACGCCTGGAAGAGAAGCTCCCGCTTGGTTTGAGGCATTTTTCGCACTGCCAAGATTCCAATTGGACGTTGAGTACAGGTACTCTGACGCGGAGCTCTCCACTGTAGCCCTTGCATTTATTGGAGAATTTATGGGCGATGTAGTTACGTTTCTTTCTGAAACCGATACCGACACAGTGCTCACAAATCCAATCTTTCAACGTCCCAGCACCGACACCGGGCTTCCCTTCTTTATAACTGCAATATTCCAAAACAGGCCACTGATGTTAGCTACCTCAACTCAATTTATGTAAAATTTTACATTTATGCTAACATTTAACTAACATTTATGTTAGTTTCACGACACGCGTAATTGGTTTACCTAAGCCGGACTTTTTCTTGATGAAGCTGAACTGATTCTCCACTTTTGGGTCCGTTGAACAGCCCGAATCGTGCTTGCTTGTACGTAACGTTACAAAATTCCAAATAATGACTTGTTAAAGCTCCAATTGACTTCATGACACTTGGACAATTGACACACCTGAACTGCTTATTACGGGGATTTCTAACAGTTTTCTTGACCTTTGGTGCCATCGCGGACGCGCCGACTGACTAACTGGCTGGGGTCAATAAAACTAGAGCGTAACGTAATCGGCTTCCCTGCAAGTACTGAAATGAAACTGAATATTGCTAAGACTAGACTGCTTGACAAAATGGAAATGAAAACAAAGGAAAGCAGGATCACAACTGCGCATGTGCAAAAGAATTTTTTTTAGAGAATTTTAGTACGCGCCAACGCAACTCGCCGAAGAATTTCAGTCTTCCTCATCGTGCGTGGCGTCATTACTTATTAAGATGAATGACATTGTAAATTAATGCAAGACCCAATATCGTTTTCAATTCATTTAAATGTAATTTAGAGTCAAATCGCCATTTTGTAAATTTTAATTTTGAAGTAAACTGGTTTGAATTTTTTTTTCAAAAATAGGCAAATCGAATTTTTTGGTCAACTGCTGAGGTAAAGGAATCAATAATTCAGAGAAACTTCTGGCAGCACTGAAAAAATTAGTGACCTTGTGGGTTGTTCCAGAATTCAATGTTCCTGAAAAATATACTACCGTGTGGTCAACTGCTAACTACAATTTTTATTAATTTCCCCCCTCTCTTTCCCGTGTGAATACGAACAGGGGAAATCAAATTGTAATTAGAAGTTGACCGACCACCCGGTAACTTTCATCATTAACTGCCTCTTCTGACTAGAATAACTTCAACGACGACGATTAACAACTGCCAGCAACGCATGATCTCAGCACCGGTCAAATGAATGTACATTTTCTACATTTTTCAACATAAAACTTGTAATTAGAAGTTAAGAACAAATAAAAGTATGGATAGTAATTATAGAACAATGATATTAGTTGACCATTTAGCTAAAATGTGACATGGAGTATGAACGTTAACTGAAGGAACTGCTTTCTCAGTTGGATTGAAAAATGAATGAAATGAATGAAACTCCAACTGCAATAGCCCCGATAGTGTACATGACTTGTTTCCAGCGTGCAAAAGACGGTTCCTTGATTTCTTCTACTGTCTCTCCAGCGTCATCAATTGTTCCAGTCTCACTCTCTGATGCTTTCTTTTTTCGGTTTCTCTTCCTCGGAGCCTGAGATCCATTAGGGGATTCGGTAGGTACGAATTTAATGGTAGAACTAATCGAACATGGTGGATCCAAACACTCCAGAGTTTTCTTTTCTCGATCTACCAGATAACAGTCAACGTCTTTCTTGAGTTTTCTACATTTACAGCTGAGCTTAACTTTTCGGCGACATCGTTCCGTTTCAGGACAAGCTCCAGAGTGGCAAATCTAGAAAAGGTATAGTGAAAACTTTTGATACGGGAAAGTTTAGTTGTGAATCAAATTCTAAAAATTAGTTTCCGAATTAGTCTGTGTTCAGATTGTATGTGGCGACGCCATATTTTGACATATCAGGAGTAGCCGATGGTTTTTTTGTAATCTTACTTGTAAACAACGATGGGAACAAGTCAGTTTTCCACTGCATTGATTCTTGCATGATTTCTCCATTTCAGATAAGTTGTCTCTCTTGAAACACATTGCAAAAATAGTTTCAGCTCCACAGTGGCAAGGTATTTTAGCCATCAATGAACAATCAGCGCAAGGTCCTATGCAACGAAAACGAGAAAAGTGAATTTCATTTTTAATTTGTAGGATTTATTCAACGTTCTACAACGCATAAACGTACCTGTGTGACATCCGAGGTCACATTGATGATCACACGATCTTTCTCGTCCACACGGCTCTTCACAGTCTCCACAGTGATCTTGAATACGAAGATGACATTTCTTGAAACATTTGTGAAACCCACAACCTTTGTAAGATAGAACATAAAATTTAGCAAATTCTCGAATAGGTTTATAATTAATTGTGAAATTACCTAGCGTTTTTCCACATAAATCCTGGCAGGAATTATTCTGTTGCGAGCACGGAACTAGTGTTTCTAGATGTAATGGACACTTCGAAGGAACCAATTCCATACAAGGAGAACACACTTTACGCTTCGTCTTGAGGGTATGACATTTTGTGACACAATCATGCCCGCAGTCGAGCTTCTTGCCACAACGCAAGGTACATTTTGGACAATCACCGAAGTGACAACTGTGCGCCTGAATCTGAGGATGGTCACACTTTGTTTTCAAAGCACATCTATACAACATAACAAAAACCCAATAGAAAAACTCACTCTCTATTTAACACTCAATAAATTTTCGATATTTCAGTTCTGAACTCACAATTTTGAACAAGATGGCGGTTTAGCCCTGCGCTCTGAGCCACAAGGAACGTAAATAACAGTTTCCCCACATCGACACTTGACAGGTGCAGAAACTGGACACGGGAAACACGGCCCACGGTGCCCACAAGTACCAACACATTTGTGATTCTTGCATTTCAGTGTTTTATCACATGTTTTAGAGCAGGAATAGGTACAGTCTCCGGGACAGCACTGGAAGAAGATATTCAATTCATGTTTCAATACATACGTAACGGTATCTTAGTTGTTTGAATTTACATTAGAATCCAGCCTGTCATTACCTTCTTGTTACAGGAATGGAGACCGCAGTTTTTGAGTTTTCCACAGCGCGTAGTGCATACAAATTCTTTCGAACACTGAATCTCGTTTTCATAGGCTCCGCAGCGACAGCGCCGTTTCTTCAGCTCAAGACATTCTCCACAACTTCCGCCATGGCACTTTTGTTGACAACGGTGCTCATTACATTCGAGTAACTTGAGACACGTTTCCCCGCAACTTTTCTCCCATCCGCTGCTGCTATTTGATCCATTGCATTCGACTTGTTGTTTCCCACATGGACACGATACGCTGCATGAACCGCAACTTCCTTCGTGACAGCTAACATGTAAAAATGTTAGTGAAATATACAAAACTTACAAACTATGAATCAATCCCTCAAAAGAAGAGTCTTCCTTACTTTCGCTTGCAATTGTGAATTCCGCAGGACAGGCGTTTCGAACAAGTTTCGCCACAAGTAATAGGAACAGTTTTAGCAGCCAAATCAGCACATCCAACAGTAATTGACCTTGGTGCTGAACATTTGCAATTGAGTGTAACTGGAATCTCACATTTAGGGCAATCAGTCGAGTGACATTTCTAAGTTCATACAAATAAAAGTTGTTCAGTGGAATAGTCCAAAAGCGATGCTTTTAAAAATGAAAAACAATTTTTACCTCTGAACATTTATGAAATCCACAGGAAAGATCCTTTGAGCAGATATTGTCACATGACCAATCCTTTGCATAGCACCGAAGTGTTCTAGGATTTGATTGACCGCAAAAGCAAGTCTTGCTTACCTGCTTAGGGCATTGAGGACATTGACCTGCAAGAAGAAATATTACGCATCGAGATTTGTGATACAATTCATGACATTAAGGAGGACAACTCAGTATAAAGTTTACCGGAATGGCAAAGAAGTGTGCAGACATGTTCACAGTTTTTCAGTTGTTTTGAACAAATTGCTCCACAAGAATGAGGGGCATTCCATAAATCATCTGTCGGATTTGTTTCTTTCCCACAGTAGCATTTGTAGACACTGGGAAACGATTCCTCATTGTATTCTCCTCTGCACTTGGGACTGAAATAAAAACGATTTGGATCGAACAGTGGAATAGTGTATTAGAAGTAATTAGTTGTGTACTACTTACCAGCACCAAATGATAGGTATATTGAAGCCTCTCTCCGCAGCAACCTGCTTAACATTAGAAATAGAGTCCTTGGCCCATCGCTGAATGCAAACCAGATGAAGGATACAAAAACAGCTTTGGCACGTCCAAATCTGCGAAAATAAGCTTTAGAAATCAACATTCGGAATTAACGTTATTAATTGACTTAGTTAAACAGCTTCTCACAGCTTCCTTTCTTTCGACGTCTTCGATACATATGAGGCAAATCCCCGGTTTGATGTTTTCTCGCAATGTTTCAATAATTGATCCAAGAAGGTCTGTATTCTCAAATTCTACGAATTTTGCAGTGAGAGAAGCTAGTAAGGAAGGAAAGCAGAATTACCAATTTACCTTAATCTGGAGATAAATAACAATTGGTATGTACAACAATTTTAAATTCTTACCAATTACTCGCTCGTCGTTTTCTTCAGCAGCTGTAATTGATTGCCGTTTCATCATCTTGACAGCTGTCGTTTTGCTTCATATGCACAATACCTAACAGCAGAAAACAGCTGATGGTTTGATCCGATGTCTACCGGTGCCCAGTATGTCACAGTCATGGACTGTGGTCCAAGCAAGATTACTTCAATCTGGTTCCTGACTCTGGACTACGTGTCGATGAAATCTGTTACGCTGCTGCTTCTGTCGTTGAAACTGGCTGGCTCCTTGTCAAATGAAATAATTCCAAAGTAAATTCTATTCCCACTTCTACTTCGAGCTCTTTGATGTTGAATGAGAGCGTTGTTGAATGTACTAAGTAGCGTCAGAAACGTTAAGACAGATTGACAGATACATATTTATATTCTTGTATTAATTAATTCAGTTTCTTAGCAGTCTCTAAAATTATTACAAACGTTGACCTCCCAGTAGAATTGACAAAACTAATTAACCGGAAGTGACTTCAGCGATTTCGGTTATTGATTTCCAAAATGTGAGCTTACCAAGACCAACAGGACGGGAAGAGGATAATCAATCAATTAGGAAATCGGTACCACCCAGCCGTCTTCTTGCAGCACTTGCAGCAGCCAACGCAACGGGGTTTAAGGTTAGCTGGGATGATGGTAGTAATCGCTAATTAACCCCTCCATACTCTTAACGATGACAAGTCATCAGTTTGGCATTCTAACTACTTTATAAATAGGTCAGCGTCAACCAAAATTGCTTGTTAGGCAAGAGGCCCAACTTTGGTTTTCACTCTTTGAGCTCAAAACAAAATTGCCCAAACTCCGTCACATTTCGTTCCAAGCGATTTCCAACGATTTAAAGAAAAATTCCAGCGATTTGTTCAAAAAATGGCGTCCATAGACGCGTTTGAAA
>JABASL010001290.1:0-11443 GCA_019775825.1 Neanura muscorum
TCTGACATTGACTTTAATTCTAGAACTTATTTCACAATTCTTTTTATTTATTGACTTGATTTATTTTAGTCTGATACCATTTTTCAGTAGGTGAAATTTATTATTCTTTGTTCCTTCTAATTTACCTTCGCATTTTGCCAAAAGACAAGTTAAGTCTTCCCTACCATTCAAAATGACAACTTTAAGGAGTTGGTTGTGCGTTAGACCTAAACGGAGTGCGTGCGTTATAACTGGCTACCTGTGACTAAAGTTGTCATTTTCGCTCTGACCCTATGTAGATCATTCTCCTCCCCTTCCACTGGCACCTCACTTGACATAGTGCGTGATCCGGAAGTTGGCATCCCTAAAAATTACAATCGAAATCATGGCATTGCAGATTCCAGGAGCAATCCGGGGAAACTGAAATACATTTTTAAAAACCTAAACTGGTTTAGGTTTCGTTATTTAGGTTTAGGTTTATTGACTTTACGGGTCAGTAAAGTCAATAAACCGAGTTTATAATAATAGTAATAATACGAGTTTCTCGGGATTCATCGACGACGGGTACTTAGGATACGTCCTTGAGGTCCTTGTGAATTTCCCTGGTTTTGTTTCCAGTTGGTTACTAAGCGTCAGGTCAAGTAGAAGCCAGGCTAGGTTATGCAGATTGTAAATAATTTTTGTAGATTCCAGATCCGTTATGGTACTCAAAAGCACCCGGCCAGAAGAAGTGAATTCCTTCGATTTTTTGACCGCCTTGTGTTTCCAAGGAATTGACTGAATTAAAAATTATGTACAAAATTAAACCGTAACGGCAAGAAATCAAAAATTCTGAGAACCACTCCTAAATTTCATTTTTGTGTGTTTTGAAACCAGGAAATGAGCAAGACAATTTTGTCTCCAGAATTATTAGCACGGAACGATCATCTTTGCCGCCGCTAAAGGATTATATTATCAATTTCTAAGAACAAGCCTAAAATTCCAGTAGCTTGGACTTGTCATCTTAGCCTACTTTTGGACAACTATTTTCCATGATTCGTCTGAGCAAGACCACAAAAAAATGCATTTACTTCTTCCTCGTAATGCTCGTCTGGGTCCATATCATTACAAGGTTCGGTGACACAGACAGCGACAGGTGAGTAAGAAAAAAAGCGTTTATTTACACTTCCCAAGTAAAACCATAAAAGCCTTACGCATAGTTATTAATGAATGAAAACGAAAGCGATAGCACTTGAGTGTCTAGGTTAACCAAAATTTCTAGGAATATGTATTAAAGCCAGGTTATTCAGAATTCAGTTTATTTATATAACTATCCCCTATCATTCTTACTCAAGGGTCAAGTGAAGATCATACCGCTAAAATTATAATCCGACGTGTTCAGTTTGAAATATTCCTAGGCAATAGGCATGATAACTGAATCTTGGAATCCATGAATCCCTAGGAAACGAATCTAACGGTCGTCATCCTGCCTCTCCCTACCACCGCTACTACTAGAATTTTATTTTAGAACTATCGACCGAAGACTGTAAATTCAAAACACGACGCGATGAACACAGCTGAAAAAATCTGGTGAAAAATTGATCTTGTTCAACACAGTTAAATCACTTTTCATCTTTTGGCCAAGTTGCGTGTGCGTCAGTTAAGAGTTTTCTGTAATGGTAGGTGTAGGAAGATTGCAAAAAAAAAAGAGGTTTTCCAAGAACCAAGATCTGGTTCTTAAGCCCATAATTAAGTGCTAGACACACAGAGCCCTGGGCAATTAAAAACAATACGTGTACGTCAAATTTTTGACGTATAATCTCACCCGACTCAAAAGAGGTTCAGCTGGTTAATTCGTGTATTTAGGACCAAATAAACCATCAAACTGGTTTTTGGCTTTCTTTGCCTCTTGGCATATTTAATCCAAAATATTTTGCAGCCTCCTTAATTGCAAAAAGCCGCAAAATTTAATCGGAAAACTGTCTCTGTGTCCCTTGCATCTGTGCCAAATTTCTATAAAAAAAAATATGGATGTGGATCAAACATTGTCCAATGCTCGGAGTGAACCATTTTGATGACGTTTTTTTGTTTTTGTTTCTAGGACTTCTGACAAAGGTCAGGGAAACGAAGCTGATAAAAGTTTAAAGGGGATAAGTGGAACTGGAATTGCTGGAGCTCTTCGAGGAACGCCTGGATTCCTTAACGTTCCAGAACCAACACTTCTATCAGCTGAGGAGATTCAGCTCGTTTCAGCTAAAATTGCTGAAATGAATTTAGAACAGGTAAATTAACCAAGGTTTTATTTGGGTCATAAGTTGCTTATGGAAAAATAAGACTCAACACGCACATTGTACTAAACAAGGGTTCAATTCTAAGAGCCGGCCCGACTCCATGATGTACCCAGTGGGTACTACCCACCCATTCCATGGTTGGGTCGGGTCTTAGAATGTTCCATCGAGCGGGGAATTTTGTGTTTAGTGAAACGTGCTAGGAAATTATAAACTTGGAATATATTTATTTGTTTGAGCTTTCATTCGAAACTTTCATAAGTGTTTATATCATTATGCGTGTTGATTTTCTTGATCTTTGCTGGAAAAAAGTCTAAAATCTATTATACTTTTAGTGTTTTTAAAGCCTAAGGTCTCTGGTCGATTTTTGGGAGCGTAGAGACTAGAAATTGAAAATCCTTCCCAAGGCAAACACTTGGCTTGATGGCTTGAATTTTAGATTTGTATTTGGCTTTTTAGTTGTGCTGAACATGCAACTCTGCTTGGGTTAATTCTTATTACTTTATTCAACCTTCACGTCATGCGTCAAGAGCTTTAAATATTAAAAATTGCATAATGTAATTGATAATGGAGAAAAAAAAAGCATTGGGTGTTTGTAAAGTTAATTGCAAGGACACTGCATTATAGCTTATTTAGCACTTCTTGCTCGAGATGTATATTCTATTGTCTTTTTGTCCTTCCCGAGAGACGATTTAACAATGATGGATTACTTAACACCTGTGATTTTTAGGGAGCGTAATTACGGATTTTGTGTGAAGAAGGCAGAACTTTCTTTGGTAATCCCAAACAAGCCCGTCGAGAGACGGAATTAAAATTACTTACTACACCCCAAAAAGTTAACCATAAAACCCACGTCCAGGAGGCCCGAAAAGTTTAGATTTTGGGAAAACGGTTTTAGGTAAACCTAGACGTATGCTTTATGGTTCATTTTTGGGAGTGTAGTAATTTTCGGGCCCACTGGAGGTGTGTTTTATGGTTAATTTTTTGGGGTGTAATTTTAATCCCGTCTTCGGACGGGCTTGTTTGGAGAGTCTCGTTATTTGTTAATTCCTTAGCATTTTCAAGAATTTTTGCTAATTCTGCAGCTGTTCTGTTTAGGCTTAGGTTTAGCTAAAGATAAAGCCAAACAAGCCCGTCTGAGGAGGAAGCGAAGCGGGATGTACTAAAAGTAAAATAATATTTGTGGCAGTGTACATCCCGTGCTAGAAAGGGCTGGTTTGGCTAGTTGAAATTATCTGAGCTGAATTATGATAAAAATATCGAAATTTTTATTCGGGAATTGTATTCGTTTTGAATTTAATTTGAAAAATTTGAATCTTGTTCAGTTTTTTGCACACTAAATGGAAAACTGATTTGCTCTGCTCATGCTGAGCTGCAAAAGACAGACAAGCCTAAAATAATTTATCATTTTCAATTTTAAATGTAATTTATTTTTCGCTTTGTTACGGTCGATGGACATAAGCAGTTCCATCTTCTTCTTTTGTTACTCTGCGGAGTATTTTGATGATTAAGAAACGTTGTGTTGGTGCTGAAGACGAGAAATGCCATATACCTGTCAGTTAGTATTTGTAAATGGATTTTCTTCTACTTCCTGGCCAAAAGTGGTTTTTGAGTAATAGTATTCTACACTTCCTTATTTTATTCATTATAACTTCTGCAACTTCTCCTGATTTTTAATCAGATGAATCCAGAGAACATAAGGGAAGCTTTACGCAAAATTTTTATATCTTTCCGGTACTGAGCAAGCTTATTACTTTTTGTATCCTCCTGATTTTTTGCCTTTTTCATCTTTCTTTTTTTGCAAAACAAAGTGTCATGATACAAGTGACATGATCTTCATTTTTCTTTCAGTTTTACAGAATTTAAATAATTCAAAAGCTGCCTGCTTTACTCATGCTACGGCTTGAATTTGACGGCTTGATTGTATCATCCAGGGCAGTATGGCTGCGACGAGGTGTCGTCTGTCCATGTCACCTTCTCACCTTTCCTAGGGTTGAAATTATTTTTATAAATTATTTAATGTCATCACATTTGGTAGAGTTGTAGACCCAACTTTTCGGGACCCAAATGGGGCCAAAAAGGACCCAACCCTAGCTAGGGCTGGGTCTAGGTCTAAACCCAAACTTTACCCATATTTTTTAAATAAAAATTCTCTGGTGCTACTTTATACAAGGGCTTGGGCATGAGATTTTCTGTGATGAAGAAGCCCTGCTGCTGGTCCTTGATTACGAAACTTTATCATCATGTGAAAATCTTACGAACTGCAGGAAAAAGAAAAAGAAAGTTTTCCCATCTTTAGAAATTAATGAGCCTATCTTTCCAGTACGAACCGCCAGAAACAAAATCATGAGGCGCAACTTCCTTTATATTTTTTAAAAAAAAAATCAAGAACCACCACTTTTTTCTGCTTATTATTTTTGCCCTTTAATACCTAATCCAACTTCTGTTTTTTTTTAAATTTTCAGAGAATTTATAACGAAGAGAAGTTTGGCCCTTTGACTGAAGAATCGTTTGTCATAGTTATCCAAGTTCATACTCGTGTTGAGTACCTGACGCTTCTCATTGAAAGTCTTTCCCATGTTCAGCTCATTGAAACTGCTCTGGTCATCTTTTCCCATGATGTGTATGTGCCGGAACTGAATGAAGCCATACAAAAAATTGATTTTACCAGAATAATGCAAATCTTTTATCCGTCGTCAATACAACTCAATCCTAATAAATTCCCTGGTGAAAGTCCAGATGACTGCCCACGCGATATTACTATAGCAAAGTAAGTAACCTAATATGTAGAAACTGCTTTTTGGAAATATACAAGTGGCACAGTTAGTTGTAAATTCCTGCTCTGCGAAAACCATACAACAAATGTGACAGGAACGAAAGAACCTGGAGGTCCTACGGGGGCGGTAATAGAAATCTTTTTTAAAATAATTCAACGGCTCTCAGATTTGTCAGTATGGCGACACAATACAGAACAAGAGAATCCCACAATCCATTAGTTTTCCATTATCCCATTATTCTGAATTCAATGATATAAAGGCTTTGTGTCCTACATTTTCAAGTGTCCTCCATTTTTTTCCCGTTACGTATTAAATAATTGAATAGAAGAAATGATAAATGATTTTTCGGTATAACTTTTACATTGTTTGGAAAATAATAACAAAATACGAATTGGGTAATAAAGTGCTCTAGAATTTTGACACAAGTCGAACAATCGGCTGTGGCCGGTTTCTGGTTCAGCGCTAATTTTAGCACAAGTCGAACAATCGGCTCAGGCCGGTTTCTGGCTCAGGGCTAATTCTGGCACAAGTCGAACAATTTGCTCTGGCCGGTTTCTGGCTCAGGGCTAATTCTGGCACAAGTCGAACAATTTGCTCTGGCCGGTTTCTGGCTCAGGGCTAGAGGTATTCTAGCCCTGAGCCATTTTTTTTTTGCAAATCAGTTAATAAACATACCTGTGCATTTAATTTTAATTCATTTTTAATACGATATTTGTTTTGTTTCCAGGGCTCGCCGAATAAAGTGCCGAAATGCGGAGCATCCAGATGGATACGGACACTATCGGGAAGCTCGCTACACTCAGACCAAACACCATTGGTGGTGGAAAGCCAATTTTGTTTTTAATAGCATCCAAGCCTTACAAAATTATTCGGGTAAATATAAATAAGGAATTGGGAGAATGTCTATGTTGAGTTAAACAATAGATGGAAGATTATAATTATTATCGATTGAGAGATTTTGATAGGTGGGTGTTTATTATTTTATTTTTTTGCAGGTGTTGTAACATTCCTAGAGGAAGACCACTACCTAGTCCCAGATTCCTTATGGGTTCTGAATTTAATGGAGACTCTGATGACCCGGAACCTATGCAGTGGATGTAATCTCTTGTCATTGGGAACGTACCTGAAAAGTTGGAATATTCGTTCTGCTCACGATAGTGTATGTGGTTTCTATTCTTCTTTTTTGACATGAGGAGAGAGAGATTGAGCATTGTTATTATATTAGTTCCTCATTTTCCCAGAGATCATTCAATCCTCAATCCTTTTCCTCAGACGCCAGCCATCAACATTATATCATCTCTGGTGATGGTGATTCCCAATTCATTTCCTACTCATTCATCCGTACTATAAAAGATGAAGGGCTAGTTGAGATTATAAGGAAGGAATGGTATAGAAACCTCTGAAACAAATTGGCCTCAGCCTCAACACGCAATTCAACTTGTGGCTTTTTACTTTCCTCTTCTATGGTTTACGCATAATTTGACAGGACTTGGTCCCTTGGTTTAGGGGAAAACTGAAAGAAATTCTGTTTTCAAATTTTGTAGAGCAGAGCATGTTTGTAAGGGATATCGGTTCTAGGGTTTTTAAATTTTTCTGCAAAATTAATATATATAAAATCGTGCAGTGGAATGGCGGGGGCAAGGTTTAACAACAAAACCAACTTATTTCAAGTCATTTAGTATTTAGAAGAGTAGAAATGCTCCTCCGAGGCGTAAGCGAAATTCAAAGGATCGAATCCGGATCAGGTTGTTTTCTGCCCAAGACCGTGAATGAAAAAAGGTCGAAGGTCAAGCAGTATGAGGCAAGCCCCCGGAAAAAATTTACTACCACAATAGTATTAGAGTAGCCAATAACAAGCCGTATAGGTTTAGGCTAATTACATTTAGGTTTACTGTTTGAGGTTAGCTTTTAGGTTTTACGTTTAGACTTTTAGGCTCTATGGAAGCGTGGGGTGGGGTAGAGGAAACAAGTTTTATCCGCCCTGCCTTAGGTGTTATGTTAGCTTTACGTTTTTTAGGTCATAAAAAAACCTAACCTAAACTTAAACTAACCTGTCCAGCCCAACCTAGGGTGGGCGTGCTTTATCCAGCCCAGCTTAGATTTTAGTTTAGCTTTACGTTTTATAGGTTTAAAAAACACTAAAAACCTAACCTAAAAAGTTAAACCAACGTATCCAGCCCAGCCTGGGGTGGGCGTGCTTTATCCAGCCCATCTTAGTTTCGAGGTTAGCTTTATGTTTTTTAGGTTTACAAATTTTTAAAAAACCTAACCTAAACCTAATCCAGCCTGTCCAACCCAGCCTAAGGCGGGTGTACTTTATCCAGTACAGCTTAGGTTTTAAGTTCGGTGTATGGTGTACGGTACGTCTTTTAGGTTAAAAAATTAGGTTCTCACTTCTCTCAAAACTCTTCAAAACCTTACCTGAACCAACCTGTCCAGCCCAGCCTCAGGCAGGCGTGCTTGTTACGGGCGAGTTTTCCTGTATTTTATTACAAATCAAGTGAAACTCAAAACCTTATTTATTCTCTGCAAAAAAATAGGAACAAATATTACAAAAGATATTTCAACGTGTAGCTTATTAACGACTAGGAACACATTTTTTGCTGGTTATTTTTGAAAAATTAGAATAAGGAAAATATTAGAAAGTAGAGTAAATAATGTTGATGGGAAATTGACACATGCACAGGTTGGGTGCCCCTGTTTAATATTATTTATTTGACAATAGGTTTAATTTAAGTGGAACGGCTGAATTTTGAAGAGGCCGTAGATGTGAATAATGTTTTCATTACAGAATTTTATTGACTTTTCCCTTAGGCCATTATTACGAGTTGGGTATCGAGTAAGCATAATATGGGAATGGCCTTCAATCGGACACTGTGGAATAACCTGAAGGCTTGTTCCAAAACCTTTTGTGAGTATGATGACTACAACTGGGACTGGAGCTTACTGGAGATGTCGTACAAATGCCTTAAGAATCCACTCACTGTGCTCTATGCCAAGGCTCCCAGGAGTTTCCACATTGGAGACTGGTAAATGACCTGAAAAATTGAATTTGTCTTTTCCACCTTCCGGTGTAGCTTGATTTATAAAGTCTTTATTTTTATTTTTTAAAAAATTCTCTTTTCCAGCGGAATGCACAATATAAAGAAAACTTGTGATCCAGCTACGGCTGCTGCTGCAATTGACATTGCTGTTACACAGTCCCAGTCACTACTTTTTCCAGAAACCCTTACAGTAGAAACACTCAACGGAAAACGGCTACAACTAAAGAAAGGAAATGGTGGCTGGGGAGATATTCGAGATCATCAACTTTGTCTAGGCTTTTAGCATTTTCACATCTTATCAAAATAGGCCTACCAAATTATTCATCACTCTACCACAAAGAGCTTGGAAGCCTTCTATAAGAATTCAATCAACAAATTGGAGATTCTCACATCTTTGTTTCTAGGTTTTTTAAATAGTTATTATGCAAGGAAGTTAGCCACATTTTGCAAACATTTTGAAAACAGCTACTTAAGATGGTACTTTATTCATTTTTGTGTAAAAATACTAGAACTAAAGGCAGTTTTGGCGAATTTGAAATCCCCTTTGTGTGTGTAACGTTAAATTAACCTAGTCTATTTTATAAACGCAAATCTTGTCAACCACCGCAGTTGAAGGTAAAATTATGTGTGGTGGTTATTCAAACTAAAAGTTCAACAGGTGATAGTTAAGGACGAGTCGTTGCTGATTTCATCGGTTTTTTTTTTCAAAATGTATTTAAATACCGTAATATTGTTTATAGTTACCACCGGTTAATGCTTTTACAAGGCGGTTATTTCATTTGCATCCATTTTTTCCTGATACAAATTCCCACAAGCGGGGGATGCAGTCAACCTCCGGACCATGTCCAAGCTCAAGTGAGGTGTCCGTACTTAGAAAGGGGACAGAATGATCCGTATGGGGTTAGACCGAAAATGCCAGATCCCCATGGGGGTCAGAGCGTAAATGCCAGATCCCCATGGGGGTCAGAGAGAAAACGGCAAGTCATAACACACTCTGTATTAAATGGTAAAGCAGAGTTTTGACACCTCACATGACCTTGTACGTGGTCCGTAGTTGACATTTCTTCCATGTTTGGGGCACCATTTGCAACTGGGTTTTGTCCCACTCCTAATGCATGGGCAATGACCTCCCCTTCAAGTAATCGTACAAAGCAGACGAGAAAGCATTTTGTTACCGTTTAATTATAACTTAATTATTATACTAAATTTCTTCTGCCTGATTTCTCAACTTTCTATAATTTGTTAACTTATAATCCTTTATTCAGGTCGCTTAGTTTCTGGAATTTTAAGGGTTACCTTAGTTTAAAACCCTTAGAAAAATATTTCATAATTACACTTGAATCGACCTATTATTATTTTTGTTATTGAGATTTTTGAACGTATTTTGGTACAGATTTTTAGAATGATCAGTTTTCATAAAACATTCCGGTTCTAGATTCAATGCATTTATGATAGGATCCTCCAGTACTCACTCACTGATTTCCTTTATATACTCTCTTATTTTCAATTTATACAAAAATTATTAAAAAATCAAGTCAGTTAGTTTAAAGTGTAAGAATTTAGGTTAATTTTTAAGTTAACAAAGATTTTGCTGTTCATAAATTTAAAGTGATCAACAGTTCAACTAGTCAATAATCACAAGAAGCCTTTGTAAATCCCAAAAACATGAATATAATTGAAGAATATTAATCTTAAGTTCCAATAACCTTGGTTCTAAGACTGTCAGGTTTACTCTAAGAATTTGATTATTGGTGATTCTTTAAGTTAAAAAGCCAATGTGGCTTAAAATTGGGCGCAATAAATTGTATCCGAGGTTGACAATATTTATTAATTCCAACTAGTTTATTATATTACCGTTCTCTTAATATATATAATATTCATAATTACAGGAGAGTCTCTGTAAGGGGCAAAAAGGGCAGTTATGGCTCCGGGAATTCTATGGGAGCCACCTCGGCTGGATCCGTACACGTTGAGGAGCTCCATGGCATTCCAGGATGTTTGCACACCAAGCCTTCGACGCATTCATTGTCCGAATCACAAAAGGCTCCTTCTCCAGAACTTTTGGGTTTGATACAAGTGTAACCATGAGAACAAATTAGACCCTGGGCACAATTTTTCGTCTTCTGACAAATTTCATTTAGAGCCGAGATGGGGCGTTTCTCATTGATACAATGACCGTTGACACAGGTCATGACACTTCCATGACAGCCAATGGTAACCCCATTTCGAGTTCCACAAGGACCAAATTGTGACACTGAACAGTTATTGTTCTTCTCATAGTTTCGAATATCCCACGCATTTGATCTTCCATCAGCAATCTCTTGTTCCTTACAGAGACAAGATGACGCACTGTCCCTGTCACATTCCAAATGTAAATCTTTACTGAATTCACAGGCACTGCAAGTTGATACCGGAAATTTAAAAACATCTTTCACTGTTTTCATTTTATCTTTTGGATCTCTGCAGCGATTTTCAATACAAGCGAAGCCATCAGTACAACCAACTTCAACTGGGCCATTGGATCCACAGTGTCCATATTTGGAACTTAAACATTTCTTGGATTCTTTGTTCCAGGAGAGATGGTAAATAGAACTAATTGTCGAATAGCATTTACATTTGTTGACATTATACCAGCAGGCGAGGGCCAGGTCAGATCCACCATTAATGTAACAGTCTTTGGCGTCGTTACACTTGGTACCTTCCAGAAATCCTTCGTCGTCGTCAGAGGCCTGGATGCCATTTCTGGCCATGCTGATAATGACTAGGATTGTTGTGAATAATGTGTCCATTGCTCCAACCGTCCTTTGAACCCTCCCGCGTGTGTCGGATAATTCAGTGGCACTGAGTTTGATAATTCAGCAAAAGTTAAGATTGCGGCCGAGCCCCGAGATGATGCTTGATGAGAGGCTTGAAAACAAGAACTGGTGACTTTTGGCACAGAATTAGCAAACGGTTTTATAAAATGATTGTTACCTTACCCAGAATTTCTTGCAAAAACTTGTGAGTAAGGGCCACTTCCCACGAGAAAAAAGATTGTTTGCACTTGGCATTCGTGCAAACAAACGAAATAATGGTTGGCAAATGAGAAAAATGGAGCTCCAACTGTTTTGATTGGAATGGCAGCCAAGAATGACAAGAAATTTTGCTTAGTAAGGTGGGTCACAATGAGGAGGATGTTCATTGTTCACTGTTAATTGATTTATCCTTGGTTTAAAACAATTAGCATGAAGGAGGAGCAAAATGACGACACGGGATGAAACAATAGCTGAAAAGGGTTGATGGGATGCTATTTGTTATTGTCTATTCGAGGTATTGTTGACATAAATTTTACGGGCGTATAAAATGGACTCATTAATTTCCCTTTCATTGTTATTAA